>JACSVZ010000014.1:11897996-11921725 GCA_014706295.1 Lycocorax pyrrhopterus obiensis | reverse complement strand
TACTGGAAAATTTGTTTAGGGTGAGGAGGAAGGATAGTTCTCAAATAGGTGTCATTTTAAAAGGCAGCTAAATTGAGAAAACAAGAGAAATCAGTGTCCCCTTTGAGGGAAAGGTGACCATGTTAACTTAGCTATACTACTAGGCATCAGAAGATCCCCTTGAAAGCAAGATATAAGAAAACAGTTAATAACAAAGATATATGAGGGCTGAGTGGTTTGGAAATACAGAAATAGTAAATGCCATCAGATATATGAGACTGGTCCCTTGCATATTGGCAGTCCAGATCTGGAAGAGTCCCCTGGAACATTCTTTGCCTTCCTCCTGCCCATCAAGAATGACTCTAAAGACTTTGAGCACCCAAGATTAAACATCACAACAGAAAGCAGGAGAGAGAACACTGAATCACAAAATTCTTCCCCAGACTTAAATCTCAAGCCCACAATAGATCTAGATTTCCTTTCCTTGAGGAAAATTAATGACTATATATGTGCTGCAGAACTCAGAGGGGCTGACTTTAATACCTTCAGATATCTGTGGGAGACTGTTAGCATAGAGTGCCCTGTATACAGCATACAGCTTTCTGAAGTTTCATCACTTCAACAGCTGCAGCTATGGACTCTGGGAAAATTGGAGAAAAACTAGAGAAAGACTCTTATTCTGATTTTTAATCAAAAGCTGTTATAAGAGCTTTTGTTGATAGACACTAATGTAATCTAAAATTTCATACCATTGACTGGAGAGCATGATCTGTTGATCCAGTAAATCTTATTGTGTAATACCTTTAAGTCTTCCCCTGAAATACTGCCTAGCTTCTGACAGAAGACAAGTGTTGGTATTTATGGCTGTAGTTTTGTTCTCAGTGGCTCTGTTTAAGCAATAAAGCCATAACTTAGAACCATCCTAACACTAATTCCTTTCCATCATACTAGGCATAACCAGAAAAGGACAAATGGAATAACTGGACCTCTTCTCAACATGATTTTTCTACGTGTTTCACTTTGCTGTCTGCTATTCTTGCTGTTGTTTCATGATGTCTGCAATCTAGAACATATCCAGATGGATTGAAGCATGGACCCTCAAAGAACATGCTGTGAAGATGATAATTCAGGGCAAAGCAAATGGGGATATTGACTCACGCTGAAAACCCAAATTCAAATTGGTGGATGTTACCTTTACTTTAGTTCTTTGCACTCCTCTACAGAGAGGTTGGCAGCACTGAGTAATGTGTCTTGTACCCTTTCCCTTTACATAGCACTTACTGTCCCAAAATAGAGGAACTTAATGTGCCTAGGGAAGAGGTGTTGCCTTTGCATAAGGGTATTGAATTGGTAGCTAAAACTCCATACCTTAAACAACTAGGTCAGTTGCCCGTTATGACAGCAGCAGCCAGCTGTGAAGTTAAGTGGATGCTACTCAGTTCTAATTGGTGACTCGACAGATGACTTGGTCTCTAAGCCACAAAAATATAACTATGTGTAGAGGAAAAGAATCTAATATTAGTCTATTTAACTAAAAGTAAAAGTATCATTCTGCCATAAATGTGTCATTAAGGGACTGCGGGGTCTGTAACAGCACTGCTGAAGCCCTGAGTACTAGAGGCCTACACTGTAAGCTGAAAAACTTCTTGCAGAACATTTAGGTAGTTGTGGACACTAACTGTTGTCTTGGTGCTAATATGGCATTTTTCAGGGAGGGAAATCTACTAGGATTACTTTTCTATTAAGGTGGCTTGGCAGACAAATGGAACTAGCAGGTAAGGTTCTTGCTTATATCTCAGTGAATCCCTGATGTGCTCAGTTTGAGTTGTTACATGGTGTGGTGGGGGATGTTTCCAGCACGTTAGAAAACAAAAACACCATAATGGCTTCACTCCATGCCTAGGCTTCTTGTGAACAGCTGCACCACCTCTGTGCCATTAATGTGAGGTAGTTCTCTATCTCTTGAAAAGTATGCCTTTTCTCAAGAGCCTCTTTACTAACAGATTTTTGAACCAGTTACAACTGCCTGTAACAGCATTCTTGGCCAGTGGTGATGACTGATGTGTCAGAAGTTTTTCTGTTAATGCTAAGTATAAACTTGAAATGTTATTGTTAAATCAAATGCCTAAGCTGTTGCTAAACTGGAGAGCTAAGAAAGTCAACTTGAATGCAGCCTTAGTAGCTAGTTCAGCCAGTCATGCAATTAGTCTTATATACAAACTTCTCTTGCACTTTCTGTAATGCAAAAAAAAAAAAATTAAAAAAATGAAATCACAAATTTAAGTATTTGTCTCAAACTGGAAATGTAGAAACTTATTGATGTTACACTGTCATATAAAACTGTAGTATCTGTTACTTAATGACATTAAAAAGAAGCAACTCTTCATACCAAATGAACATCAGTGTGGCTGTTGACTCTGTCCTCTGTAACTCACTCTTGCTGTCTAGTTGACATTAGGAGTTGAAAGTCTGCTAAGAATCATTCCTCACAGGTTCTGTAGCTGTCTGATGGCAAAGTGTCTTTCTGTAACTTCTTGCATTGGACCTGTTTGAAAAATGCTGTGCCATATTAAAAAATAAAATCTCCAACTGATTTAGTAAAAACTGTCACTAGAACTTTGTCCCTTAGGCTGCTCAGCCTGAGCTTGTTGCTGCTAAAGATGCTTTCTTGCTTCTTTTTGCAGGACCATGGGAGCTGGGTACTAAAATTGCATTGCACTCAGAAGTTTTAATAATTCAACTTGGGTATTCCAGCTTTGCAGGAGATCTAAACAGATGCTGGGAAATCTCAATTAGAACATGTTCTCATGTTTGGAAGAAATTACATAGCAGTGAGGTCACCGCTAAGCTGCCTCTTCTCCAGGCTGAACAATCCCAATTCTCTCACTCTTTCCTCACAGGAGAGGGGCTCCATCCCTCTCATCATCTTAGTGGCTTCCCCTGGACTCTCTGACAGGTCCCTGAGCTTCCTGTGCAGGGACCCCAGAGCTGGATGCAGGGCTCCAGGTGGGTCTCACCAGGGCAGAGCAGAGGGGCAGAATCCCCTCCCTCCCCTGCTGCCCACACTGCTCTGGATGCAGCCCAGGACACGTTTGGCTCTCTGGGCTGTGAGTGCCATGGCCGGGTCATGTCCAGCCTCTCACCCACAGCACCCCCAAGTCCCTCTGGGCAGGGCTGCTCTCGGTCTGTTCATGCCCAGCCTGTGCTGATACCGGGGATTGTCCCTCCCCAGGAGCAGCAGCAGCAGCACTCGGTCTTGTTAAATAAACCTCATCAGATTCCCATGGGCCCCTTCTCGAGCTTGTCCAGATCCCTCTGGATGGCATCCCATCCTTCAGGTGCGTCATCAGCACCACTCAGCTTGGTGTCATCTGCTAATTTGCTGAGGGTGCACTCGATTCCTTCATCTATGTCATTAATGAAGATATTAAATAACACTGGTCCCAGTACAGACCCCTGAGGGACACCACTTGTCACTGATGTCCACTGGGACTCTGAGCCATTGACCATTAACCTCTGGATGTGACCATGCAACCACTTTCTTATCCATCTATCAGTATGGAATTGAGTCCATCACTCTCCAAATCAGAGAGAAGAATGTTGTGGGGGACCATGTCAAAGGCTGTACAGAAGTCCAGATAAATGACATCTGCAGCCTTTCTCTTGTCCCCTGATGGAGTCATTCCACCACACATTGGTCAGGCCCTTGCTCCTTTTGTTTTGGTGGTTATTATTACTTTAACATTCAGATCCAATTAAAACACAGGTTTAATTGTGTATGTTCAGTTAGAAACTGTCCAGACAGAAGATATGATTATTAGAGAAAATACATAGCAGACAACATTGGCCAGCAGCCTGGCTCCCCAGCATATCGAAGGCTATGCAGCTTGAAGATGGTAGTAGCAACTACAGTTGGCAAAGTATGCTCTCATGTGATGCTATCGTGTCTTCAAAGTCAAGAAAGATATGCCTTATTTCTTGGTCAGTGATAATTATCAAATCAAGACTTTCTTTGAGTCGTCTGTTTTGTAACTGATGAAGTAAACAGCCCCCTATTCTGAAATATGACTCAACAGCAAATCATCAGAGCTGTGTGGCCTGAGGGTGTATAGAGTGTACTGTGCAATCCAAGACAAGGTGCAAACAGTTCTGTGTACTGATTGTGAAACAGCTTTTGCTTTCCAAAGAGTGCTCTTCTGTCCCTCAAACCCCCCAATAAAGGATAGCAGAGAAGGTGTTTTGATTTCCATGCCTGTCTCTGAAGTTTACGCTCTCAACTGTCACCTTCAGTGATGTTCTTCAGCAGCTGAACTGCTTTTACCTCCTCTCCCATTTAAATTGTGCGACTTAGTATCTGTTTCAATGTGGTTTTTCAGAAACACTTCAAATTTAACGTGGAGGTGACAAGTTTGCAAATTTTTTGTAGTATCTTGGTTCTTCTAAACAATGTTGTTGAATGTATGTCCCTTTGAATTCCCAGATAATCTGTATAGTGGATGCAACAGTGGTGTTTCAGACTTTATGAATCATTTACAATTAGATTTTTCTGAATTTTTTTATTATTATTTTTATTTTTACTTCTCTAACCTCAAGTAAATTTCAAAACCCTAAAGCTGGATCTGCAGTAAATCATGTGAACCTCATACAGTATGCTGGAGAAGGCCCATGGGTGTATGTACATCACTCAATAAATATTCTTGCAAAAGTTGCTAAATTGTGATTATCATAAAATGACAGAATCCCTTAGGTCAGAAAAGATCTTTAATTATGTGAAAAATGTTGCCACCCAAAAGTCAGTCAGAGACTACCATCAGCTCTGGTTTGCAGACACTTGATGGCAAGAGTTTCATTTGCATTGGAAACTTCAACACAGTCTTTTCTGCCTGTGATTTTTACTTTAGACTCTAAATAATGACTTACGACAACCTCTGGGAGAATCTTCAGGACCTGAAGTAGTCTAAGTCTGATTGCTTCTTTAGACATGTGCCTGCTTTCCGTGATTAATTCTTCTTGCCAATAAGGGGTTTTGACTCTATTTTTACACTAATTTAAAAGTTCAGAAATACATTTCAAAGTAAATTTGTCTAACATCAGAATACTTGGTAACTACTATGAATAAGATAAATATCTGCTTTCATAAATCCCATTAGATGCCTCAATATCTCTTACAGGTCTAGCATCTAAGGGTTCTCACTCCTACTGTCTTTAAGGACAACCTGTCAGTCTTCAACCCAAGATGCCAGAACAGTTGTTGTTACTTAGATGTTTGCAGTCCTCCATCAGTAAGGAAATGGAAAGGCATCCTGCAGACACAGTGAAGAACAAGCTGATTCTCATTCATTTGCCAGAGCAGTAGATTTTAATTTTTTCCCACTGCTGACATTACTGTCATGCTGAGTGGTGGGAAAATACTTCATAGAAAATTGTACAGGAACTTTTCAAGGGTTGCTTGCTTAGCATGCAGTATCAGTAAGATGAGCTAATTACAGATGAAAGAGTTGTTTTTGAAGAGGCTACATCAAATTTCAAATACACTACAACTTTCCAGAATTTCACAGAACTACTGAATACATTGAAAGGAACTTCTGAAGATCTTCTATGACGTTGTCTTCAAAACAGGGCTTTAGATTAGGTTATCCAGAGGTCCTGCCAACAGTGTTGCATATTTCCAGGGAAGGACATTCTACCATTTCCCTGGGTAACCTATTTCTGTGTTTAATAGTTGTCATGGCAAAGTGTTGGGCAAGCCTGTGATCCCTGAGCTGGTGAAGACTTGATAACTGGAAAGAGGTCGATTTATTGTCTCAATAACAACTTAGTACCCATGTAAACTGAACATAGAATAAATGGCACCAGAGAGTTGGACCAAATTCTATGTCTTTCTCATCCAAACTGCAGATTTCTTTATCTTGTGGAATCAGATTACATTTGTTTGGACTCCTGACTCCTGCGATATTTGTATGACGTAAGGGGGTCAAAGAGCAGAGGGCAAAGCCCTGCCTGCAATGAAAACCCATACGTACCTCACACTGCAGGACTTGCAGATCTGCCAGCCAGCTGGGCTCAGCAAAGAAGGTCCCATTCTAGTGCAGAGGCAAGAGCATTAACTTGGAGAGATGCAGAGAAAGATTGCTTCACAGAGGATGAATAGTCTGAATGTAAGGCCAAATTGCAATAAGTTGCTGAGAGTAAACAAGGCAAGTCAGACTTCATTGCTCCTTTATTCCTCTGCTATCTACTATTGCTACCTGTGAACATAAAGTCACCAGTAAACTTTTTAAACTTGATAAATCGTTCTATAGTGCATCAGTTTTTAATGTCTACTGATGCCTTTTCCTGGTCTTAAAATCAAGAGTTAAACACGGTTAGAAGGGAAAAAGGGATTTTACCTTGGTATTTATTTTAAGGATCCTTAGGTGCACTACGTCCAGGTCGAATGCACCTCCATGTACACCGCAATGCACACCGCAATGCCCCTACCCCAAAAGGTCTGGTATAACATTATAGGTGTTACTAATTAGCATATCTATCATAAAGTCCCCAATGAGAGGCTTGAGAGAGCCACCCTCCCCAAGGAACCTTCCCCTTGATGGTTCTATCTTAGTTTACAGAATGTGTTCTGGAGAGGACCTTGGGGTCTGGGGCACACTGCTCCCTAACTACGAAGCTTTTAAAATGTATAGTCTCCTAGTTTGACAAACAAGTCCAAGAATGTAGGCAAGAAGCATTAAGAATACAGAAGTTGTAAAAAGGTGTAACACGGGTACAAAAGAAAAGACAAAAATAATTATGGCATCACTACCAGTGCGCGCTTTAAAGAAACTTGATTTCTATTAAGTGATGGCCTTGCATTTACTGAAAATCAGAAGTTTGATGGTATTTAAAACTGAGCACCAAAACGACGAGTCACTCTAAAAAATAGTAGGCCTAACTGCAAGAGTGTTCAACTTAGCAAGCTGAAGAACAGTAAGATAGCTAAATGTGTCTGTTTTTTCTAACAATGTAGAGTTATCCTGTTACCAAGTAATACCTTTATTTATGAGTCTTCTTTCAACTCTGGAAAGCATTTATGGTTTTATCCAGGCTTAAGAGCAACACCATCAAAGTCAATAAGCTAAAATCACAAAGATGTATTGAAGTGCTACACGCATTTGAGATGTGCTGCTGTATCTTTGTCTTTAGCTTTACATATTGGGGAGCACAACCACTGTCTGAATAGGAGACTGCAGATGTTCTCTGTGTATTATTGTTTCATTCTCTTCAATAACATGACCCACCAGAAGAGCATTTGTATGCACAAAGATCTAAAAAGGGGAAAAGACCTGGCTTATTAAGTCTTCAAAGTTTATTTTAATGTAATTTTAAATCACAAAAAATTTAATATTAGGCAGCTGTTGATACATCTCAGTACTGCTGTGAAAGTGAAACAGAAATCAGCTTGAAGATGCTTCCAAAATACTGGTCTATGGTTTAAATAAAAAATCACATGTGATTTTAGTATACTGCCCAGGACTGTACTGGAATATTTTGTTTGACAGCTCTTCAGAAAAATCTTTCCACAGGGGAACAAGGGAACTGAATGCTCCATCTCCAATAGACTGTAAACTGAGCAGCTGGAGCGCGTGGGGCCCCTGCGACCCATGCACCACTCAGAGGGTAAGTTGTCCTTGGAAGTCTTTGTTCCAAAGTCACAACCAAAAGGATGGTATCTGTCTGCCTGTTGGTTATGAGAAAATGTCAGATTGCGGCTTTTAGTACTGTACATTCATGATTTGATGAAACCCAAAATAATGTCAGATTTGAAGCCATAGAGTAAGAAAATACTACATCCAGTTCTGCAATACTGCTCAAGTGTTCTCATTCAAAATGTTTTCTTCATAAAAATTATCTATTTTGGCCATGTGGGTGTTTTTGTTTAAAACATTATTTTTCAATTCATTTTTCCTTTTTTAAATTAATTTTTTTTCAAAAGCAAATGTTTTATTTTCTTAGGGGAGTTCTTTTAAGAATTTAAAAAATCAAAGACTTGAAAGCACACAAAATATAAAGGATGCATTTCCACACTGGAGTGAAATAAACAAAACAGTACAGTAAACTAAATAGTGAAAATTTAGTATCTCTACATACTAGCTAAGTATTATTAATTATAATCCTTAATTCAGTGTTATTTTAAGCATGAATTGTGCCTATGGATTTTCAACAAAAAATTTCACCAAAGATCTTTCATTTTGAAAAGTTCTAAGTTCAGCTGCAAACCCTGAAGTTCTGGTACAGCTCTCTTTTCTCTCTGAGCAATATTAATAGTGTCATTTGCCTTCCAAGTTTCGCTCCAGAAGTATTGAAAGATTCGGGCAGTTTGGTGGAAAAGCATGCCTGGAGGCCCTAGGAGACACACAAACCTGTAAAACCAGCGAAGTCTGTCCTGAAGAACCAAAACCAGACTGTGGTACTGACTTTCAGTGCAATTCGGGTAGGTTTTGTTTTCATGCCATAGTAAGTAAAGCAGTAACTCAGAAACCGCATTTTGGTTCTGTGAATGAGTTACATCAGCCTCATGCTAGCATTTAAAAACAGTCCATGGACAGGTAGGTTCAAAGCCACAATGCCAAAACCACAGCAGCAAAACCACTTAAGAAGGGGTACATTCCTCTCATCTTCCATTTTAATTTGCATCTAGTTTAAATTCTTCTCTAACTTCTACTCCATGATTAGAAACTGACCATACTGACCATACCCTTTCTTCTAGCTGAACTGCCCCACCTGCTATTGAATCCTATGAAAAATCACCAGCAAAAAAAAAACAGGATTGAAGGAATTTTAACAGAATGGATATGGAAGTTTAGTGGTCTAACTGGTATGATAGATGTTAGTTGGAGACCAGAATGCATCTGGATCCAAAATAAGATACAAATTTGTAAAGTGATACAAGTCATATGAATGTAGTGCTCAAGATTAATCAGAAATCAAAATAAAGTAGGAATAGTTAATAGTAGTAAAACTAGTCAAAACAAAAACAGAAAGATAGTAAATGAATTTGGAGTTCCAAGACATTTTTTGTATTAACTCAAATACTGGAAAGAGCAAATAAAGCAATTTAAAATTAGAAAGTAGACCCTTAACTACTAGTTCACAGGCATTGTGTGGCATTTACAGGTGAGGCTGATGATATCAAAGTGTTGTCTTATTATGCTATGGCTAATTTACCAAAGTCTTTAAATCCTGTAGGAAAAAAAGGAGTCTTTGTAAAACTTGTGATATGTAAACGCAGGAAAATTCCTACTTCCTTGTTGCTTTAGAAACCACTATAGTTTTGGACACTAAATATTTTTCATATAATATTCAAATAATATAGTCCAAATACCAACAATTTAAATGATTTAGAAAGAATTCTTTGTTGATGTTTAATTGGTATTTTCCTGTATTCTCTTAATACAAATAAGAAAACCCCAACCAACCTAACAGTTGAAGTTTATTACAGAACAATCTAGTATTTAACAATTTTCTTCAGATGACAGAAGTTCTCCTGCCACTTACTTTTGTCAGTCATCCTACTAACTTATATTTCAATACAGTAGTATGCAGGTTTTTTTCACTTGAAAGTGGCAGAGTATAGGATTTTAATCCCTCCTGACAGCAGTAGAAACATACCAAGAGGAAGATCTTAATAAAGAGTAGCTGAGGGTGCCATTTAAAGTCTATCTTGACAAAAATGCATTCATGCAATGTTTTATTCCTTGATCAGGTCGATGTATAAAGCGAAGACTTGTGTGCAATGTAGATAATGACTGTGGAGACTATTCTGATGAAGATGACTGTGAATCTGACCCACGATCACCATGCCGAAACCATGAAATTGATGTATCTGAAGTTGGTAGGACTGCAGGACATGGGTACGTAGTAAAATGTAGTATTGGGCCTAGTGAAGAGTTTGGGATTGCCTCCAAAGCCAGCTGAAAAAATTCGGGCACACTGACATTCCCAAAAGCGGAATCTGAATCATGGTAGCATTTGTATTCAGAAATGCTACGTAGCCTTTGAAAGAACACTTAACTAGCATTTTATTTTGTATACTTGTGAGGATAAAATATGCAGACAGTGTAAATCAATCATAATGTTAGTAAACAGAACCCTACATAGATGTCACATGAATAAACTTACATACTATTTAAATGTAAAGTTTATAGATATACAGCTTTGTTTCTAATGATATTTCACAACTAATCAGTAATTCCCAATTACTTTGCTAAAATGTATGTCCAAAAGAGAGAAAATATCTCTTGACTACTTATACAACAGGATGCCTTAGTGCAACAACACTTTGCGTGCAGCTTTCTTCCAGTATTGAATTCCCAACTTCCCAGATCTTTGTTGTTTACAGGACCTTTCATCATTAATCTAAGTTGAAAATGAATCTTTCTGTTCTCAGACCCTTCTGGGTTTCTTTCATCTCTAACAAAAAGAAAACGTGACATATTATTTACCTATAAATAGAGTTAGAAGGCAGCAATCCAAACTGAACAGAAGACAAAAGTATATACTACAGCACCACCGTGTGTTTAATGAAAAGTATACATCCTTTTCATTTCATTTCTTACTGTGCAAGAGCAAAAGTGCTGCTTTTTTAGCATGGGGAAGTAACCAAATATATAGGCAATTTTAGAAGTTTCTATTACAATCTATTACTAAAAACTTCCATGATAAAATGTAGTATAGAGATGCAGTAGCGATGCTGGTGATTTTGATGATTTGTTATCACTTTCTACACTCAGATAGATACACATACATTTGTCAGATGTAAATACTGGAAATTATGAAAAGATTGAAATGTATGAAGCAGGCACAAAAGGGCAAAAAGCTTATACAGGATCCTCCAAGGAGCAGTAATTTTTGGAAGTATTTCTTGTATATCAGTATATAGATGCATAGTGCTATACAGCTGTTGTGCCTGCTTCCCTGGTTTCGTAAGGGTTTAGTTTTCCTCTCTTATGCTCCAGGAAATGCTGCTATTCCACTAGGTCACACCCTGCAAGATAAGACAATGCTAAGAGTAGCTGTATATTCATTCTAAAGTTTTGATGGGTGTTGATAACCAAATACCTACCAGCAAAAAAATATAAGTTATTAAAAAAGAATATATATAGCTGTTGAGATGTACATTTTAAATTTACAAGGAATGCTTTCTCACAGATGTGCAGATCAAGAGCAAGTGTTCTTTCTCACAAATATACTGGTCAAGCAAAAATGGTTTTTACCTCCTTTTGTTCCTAAGGTTCTCACCATGTTTGATGTTTAATGTTTTATTTGTTTATTTCTCACATGTGTTCCTTCAAGATCTTTACAAAAGATGTATCCTTATCTCCAATACTTAGATGAGAAGACCACAAGAGATGAGGCAAGCTGCTTGGATGGAGCAAGATTCAGTTTCACAGCTATAATCTCCATTGCTTACAGAATATGACTTTTCCACTCGTAATACCCTTGTCTACAGGTCGTGTGCTGACATCTCCTCTTTTGAAGTATAACTTCTCTTGTATTTTTCTTGTAGAATCAATGTTTTAGGGATGCAGCCAATGGCCAGCCCATTTGACAATGACTTTTTCAATGGTCTTTGTGAACGGGTGCGTGATGGGAACACGCGGACATATTACCGCAAGCCGTGGAACGTGGCTGTTCTCACTTATGATGTAAGTTTAAGTCCTTTGCAAACCAGGATGTGTTTAGTTGAAAGTCAGGTCCTGGCATACTCTTGGAAGACTCAGCATATCTCTTGAGTCAGGCAGCAGCTTTTTAGGCTCAAGCTTGTGCTAAAGTCTGGAGGAAAACATCTTATGTTGTCATTTACCTTAGCAGTTAGGCTCAGTTACACCAGATAAATTCCTGCATCTTCATTGCTACACCCTTGCACAGTAAATGAAACAATCTTTCTAGAAGCTTTAAAATATGAGCAGAGGAAATGAACAAAAGATGTACAGAAAGGATTATGATACCCAACTTTTACTAGGTAGAAGAGCAAATAAGCTACACTTTCAAGGACATGTAAAAGCCACCGATAAAAAGGCAGACATAATATTACAATATTCTTGTCCTACTTGTTTTGTCTAATCAGTGATGATTTTCTCTGTCCCACTGGGGAAAAAAAATTGTCAGGCTTTTAAGTTTCAGACTATGACCTTCAGTGAGGTTTGAACATCAAAAATGTTGATAGTTGAAAAAAATGTCAGATACTTTTCAGAAATCAAAGCATAATTTTGCCTCCTAAATTACTGTAAGTAGGAACTTGATAAAACAAATACAATTTAAAACAGGTCCTTCCCAAAATCAATAAATATGACCCAGAGATCTCTAGCTATATTTGATTTTGCTGTATAACAATTTTCAGTTGCTAAAATGTGATGTTCTGCTAAAGTATACTAAAATAAACAACACTGAAACAGGTATTCTGAATTAGTTATTGTTTTCTGTAAGAAAAGAAGGCAGAGTCATAATTCTGACTTATTTCAGAAGTCAGGAGCTTTTAGCAAATCTTAACTGTGTTTTAGGAAAGAGAGACTATTATTCCTCACATAGAGTCATAGAATCTCCTGAGTTCGAAGGGACCCACAAGGATCATGGAGTCCAACTCTGGGCTCTGCATAGGACATCCCAAGAGTCACCTGAGAGCAGTCCAAATGCTTCTTTGAGGCTTGGTGCTGTGACCACTGCCCTGGGGAACCTGTTCCAGTGCCCAATCACCCTCTGCGTGAAGAATCTTTTCTAATATCCAACCTAAACCTCCCCTGACACAACTTCAGGCCCTTCTCCCAGGTCCTGTCACTGGTCACCAGGGAGAAGAGATCAGTGCCTTCCTCTTCCCCTCACAAGGAAGCTGTAGACCGTGTAAAGGGATTGTTGACACACATAAATTACTTTAACAGTGTTACATGCTGAGATTTAATACTCACTAAATTATTGCCATTGCAGTTTTCTGTTCACTTTTGAACTACTGAACTGATCCAGATGAAGTAGTTCGTGGAGGAAGTGCTATTTTCATTTGTTTTGGTTTAAAAGGAAAAAGAGCTGTAAGAAAATGCATTGATATGTTCTGTAAAAGGTACAGCTTTAAAGTGCTACATAGATTTTTCTACTACTGGCTGTTTTGTTTTCTCATACAACCCTTTTTTTATCTTTCCTCAGACAAAAGCAGACAAAACCTTGTCATCTGTGTACTACAATGATCGTGTGAAAATGCTACGAGAGGTTTACATAGAAAAACAGAAACATTTTAGTGCTGACTTCTCTCTGAAATTCACACCTACTGATGGAAGTAAAAACGCTTCAGAAGGAAATTTCAAATATGATTACAGAAAGAATTATACATTTGGTTCCATCCTACAAAGCCACACAGAAAGGGTGAGATTAATTCTTCTAAAGGTCTTAATGTAACAGTACAAATTGTACAGTTTATGCAGTGTTAGAATAAGGCAATAATAATCAAAGTATTCTAGTCAGCTGCTGCTCTTTTGTCATTTATTTAAAAAAAATGAAATACAGGTGACAATAGGGTTAAGATTTCAGATATGGCCAAAGGGCAACTCAAAGTATCTTCTTTTTCCCGCTGTTTATCTTTGACTAGCAAGCACTCTCATCTTCATCAGGAGCTTGATGTCAGAAAGGATCAAGACCTCTGGTCTCATCCTGACTAAAGAGCAGCTCTGACCTAGTGCAACGTGGGCAAATTAGATCAAGTATTGTGATGAAAAATTGCCACTGAGTATGCCTACACGACATAAACACAAAATAAATTTTAATAACGACTGAAAGATCAGATCTCAGACATTTGGGTACATCCGGACAAATAAAATAGCCAGGACTAAAAGGCACAGGCACTAGCTCTGGTGCATGATAATTCACAGTTTTACTAGTGTGCTGCCATGACTTTAGTCAATGCTAGCTCTCATGCTCTCATAAGCAATGCCCATCCTGCACTTCCCCACAGCATGTTTGAAGGGAATGTTCTTGTAGACAGTCTGGAGAAAAGCAAGCCCATTTTGGGATTGCACACAAGCCATACCACTACCTGCCCTTTGAAACAGTGGAAAGACCCTACCCCATTTTATTTGATAGTAAAGAAGTAGCCTTAGCATTTAGTGAGGTCAAAACAAGATAGACCACAAAAGTGATGCTAGACATGTTGTGGTTGAATCCTAGCCAGCAGACAAGCCCCAAGCAGCTGCTCATTCACTCCCCCATCAGAAGGATCGGGGAGTGAATGGGAAAGGTAAAAACAAGAGAACTCATGGGCTGAGTTTGGAAAAGCAAAACCCAAACAAACAAGCAAAGCAAAACAAGGAATTCTGTCACTACTTTCCATGGTCAGGCAGGTGTTCAGCCTCCAGGAGAGCAGGACTCTATCACGTGTAATGGTGATTTGGGAAAACAAATGCCATCACTCCAAACATCCCCCACTTCCTCCATCTTCAACCCACTTTATACACAGAGCCCAATGTCATATAGTATGGAAAATCCTTCGGACCAATTTGAGTCATCTGTCCCAGCTGTGTCTCCCCCAACCTCCCAAGCACCTCCAACTTCTTTGCCAGTATAGCAGTACAAATAGCAGAAAAGGTCTTGCCTGTGTGCAGGCAATGTTCAGCAATAACAAAAACATCTCAGCACAAAACCCAAACACAGTCCCATGCTAGCCACTGAGAAGAAAATTAACTTTACCCCAGCCAAAAACAAGCACAACATGACATTATGGCCTAATCCAGTAGCTGCGGGCTAGTGGAAACCAACTGATCAGGTCATATACCCTTTCCACCCTACATGCCAAGGTCTGTGATTACAATATGCCATCATACACAAAGCCTATCAATCCCACAGAGCTAAAATATACCATGTGCAAGGAATACTAGGTTTGCCTCAACTATTAAAATGTTCAGGTTTGTCAGCCTTGCTGTCTAGGACCCATTCAGAGCTCTGGAGGTCAAATAGATATAAAGGAAAGCTAAGCTAAGTTTATCACTGATGAATTAAAATAATGCTGAAGATGAAGGTCTGCACTATAAAGATAAGATAAGCTGAATCTAGCATTGCCTTTGTATTGGTATGAGTTTTCTTGGGATGAAAACAAACCATTTAAACCTCAAACCACAGAAGCAAAAGATGAAACTCTATGGCTCAGGGGGTTTTACTGTCGGTCTATAGTCTAGTGGCTTCTGATAGGAGTTTTGGACTCAAATTCTTGCTCAGAGATCAGTTCAGAAAATGAGTCACAATCTGTCACAAGCAGAGTTCTATCACTGCAAACTCATGTGGCTGCAGGGTTGTGGAGTGGCAGTTCCTGCACGAGAACCCTCCAGGGCTCACATGAAAGTTAGTGTCAGAAGCCTGGAGGTGCCTAGAGGCATCTGGAGAGAAAGGATCCGTGCATGCTGGTTGGCAAGAATGTGGCATCTACAAAAATCTCCTCACAGTGATTTAGAAGCCTGAAGATTTTACCAGTCTTAAGCAGCATCTCAGTCAGCAGTTTAAGATCCTTTAAATGGTGCTGGATAAGCTGATGGTCAGGTGCTAGGTCCCCTCTACATACCTCCTATTGGGCACTACTATTAAGGGATTCACATAAATACCGCAAATAATAAGGGGTTTGGAAGGCATGTGTTCCCTTAGAGTCTTAAGTGCAACTATTTCACAAGATTTTATTTCACAAGTTATGGGCAGTAGCTAGGTCCTAGTTTAGAACATGATACAAAATCATCTGGAGTGTAAATTACAAAAATATCAATTGCTATACCTAGCCCTATAATGTACGTACGGGTCAAATGCATCAAATGGATTTTTTCCTCATTAATTTTCATTTTATAATGTTGTTTTGGAGTTTTCTAATTGGAGCTATGCCCTTCTTTCTGGCAGTCAGGAGGGTTTTGTTTTTAATTGGAGCTGTGCCCTTCCTTCTGACAGTCTGAGAAAAACAGGGAAGTGATCCAAAACAAGAGAGAACTTAGTTCTGCTCTGACTATAAACAAAGAGGAAACTCCACCTGACCTGAGTGGGCAGCTTCTGTTACTTAGCAAGCCATGTAGGACTACTTTTCAATGTATAAAATCAGAAAGCCACTTTTGGTAGGCGTTGTGCTTCAAGAGACCTGTTGTCAAATAGATCACAAGGCTTTGCTGAAATGAGTAAGGGAGGAGTTCTGCAAAATTGGAGAACTAAAAATAACTCTCTTGCTGCTTCCTCAGTTTAAATCAGAGAGCTTTTTAATTTTTATCAAACAAGTTGTCCCTCTCCATAATGCTAGATTGAATGCCATGTTGAAAAGCACTGCAGCTTCTTTACAAGTAAAATAGAACAGATTTTCCTGCCACGCTGCATACCAGAATGACACTCTCTTCTTTTTCTTCTCCCTTCATTCAGAACCAAACCTTCTTTCATATAAAAGGACAGATTCAGCTGGGAAGATTCCAAATTCGGAGTCGTGATGTCCGTCTCACAGATAGTTTCCTTGATGATTTAAAACATCTGCCTACTGAATATGACAAGGGGGAGTATTTCAAATTCCTAGAAGACTATGGAACTCACTATGCGGTCTCTGGAACTGTAGGAGGAAGATTGAACTGGTTTACGTGCTGGATAATTATGCTATGTCTCAACTAGGTATGCTTTCTGTTGACCTTGCTACGCTGATTATCACCAAGTTCTCAGACTTTCAAAGAGATGTGTGACGGTAGATCTGTGCATGTGGGAAAAATACTGAGAACAGCACGGTTCAGTGCATGCTGCTTGTGGCACACCAGTGACATTATAGTATTACAAGAGTTAACAGAGAGAAGAGTCAACATTTGTAACTTACAGAATTATTTGAAATCTGTTTTAAATCTGTGACTGAGAGGGGTAAAAAAACCTTAAACAAACCTCATGAATACATTAGCAATAATTGCATGATTCGCAAGAGATCTCCAAAGACTAGAAAACCCACCTAAACCTTAAATCCTATTTGCTAGTTGGTACCTTTTTGTGGTACAATCACTGTAAGAGTATGGTGGTGACAAAAAGAAGGAATAAACTTGAAGTGCCCTCTAGAAACCATATGGAGCACTTGGGTGTGTTGAAATTGATTTTATAGCTTTCAACATTCACACTGGAGTATTCCATGCTCTGATTAGATAAGAGAGTCAAAATTTAATCTTCCTTCACGTGCAGTTAAGATACATGTGGGTTTGTGCTGGATTAAGTGATCACACCGGAATAAAGTGAGAAAAGGCAATTCTCAGATGGATTTTGGAGATCAGAAAATAAATACCTGCTGCATGCAGCACCAATAACAAATTACTATCAAATTTCAGGCTATGCAAAGGGACATGGGGCAAATATGTCACTTACATTTCCCACTATTGGCCTATTCAGCACCTTGAGATTGTGGTTCTGTATTTTTTTTAAGTCCCAATTTCAAGCAAAATTCTTCTTAACACAAAAGTGAAGTTCAGATAATATGAGTTCAATAAGGAAAAGGTGTTGGAAACAGTAGTGGTAGAGGAATTAGATTTATGGGAAAGTGTACTTTAAGAGATCAGTGGCCCTGATTAACTTTTTGGGGAAAAGGAGTGGAGAAATATAATTAAGGTTAGGAGAGAGACTGGGAGATTTCAGTAACTTAGCACATAAAAAGAGTAAATATTAAGCAGCTGCAAAAGACAAAATTTCAATATAATAAAAGGAAAAAATGGTCCCTAAAGGGACACCTGCTTTCAACTAGATAAAGGAAAACAGAAATCCATTTTTGGTATTTTCCTAATCATCACAGATATCACCTGCATCTGTTCAGGCACTTCAATTACAATCATCCTCATACTGATTACATAAACAAAAAAGTAAAAGATAAATGGGAAGAAAAAAGCCACAAACATGTCCAATAGCCCTGAAATGTATTTTGTAAGAATAATAACGTCTCGTTATTTATGCTCATTCAATCTATCTAATTACCTATTTCTACTTCCAGGAATCACTGTAGAAGATGTGAAGAAATGCCTGGGCTATCACTTAGATGCCATATACAAACATACAAGCCAATTTTAATGTTGATGGTGGTAAATGTAAAAAAATTCATGTGAAGGACAAATGTAAGTATATGCTTGATTTACGTTATGTCTTCTGCTTAAGGAAAGATAATACCAGTTGCTTCCCCTGAATAATCAATATAGTTATTGCTGTTAGGGAAAAGACAAATCCAGTAGACCAGTATAAGTGGGATTCACATTCTTCCATGTTCCCAAGTCAAAACATGGAATGTGTTCCCAGCATGCATACACATGAACACACTTAGATGATGTATACACACATACATACATACACACATCACTGGCCACACGAAAAAATACAGACAAAATACAGACAGCACTCAGGCAAACACAAATGGCACCAATGGCTTCATCCTTTTCTCCTCTCCATCTGATCAGGGAGAAAGTCTTTTAGTGGGCAATATCACAGAACCACAGGGTAGTTGAGGCTTGGGAGGGTCCTCTAGGGGCCACCTTGTCCAACTCTTCTGCTCAAGCAGGTTCATCTAGAGCAGATGTTCTCCCCAGGCAGCACAGGCCTCAGGTATCTTAGTCCCCCGCAATATACACATATAATCAGTACAGATAATTCTAGCAGCTGACCTTAAATATCCAATTGAACCAGCAGTTGCATCGTTAGCCTCTCCTGTTAGTGACAGAGATATATACCACCAGGCCCACAACTCCACTTCCGCTACTGGTGCAGACTCTCTGATGCACACCAAGACACACACACGCACACACACATATGATGTCTCCAGTGAATGCCTTAGGTGCTCAGTCTGCCCAGCAATTGGCCCTTAGATCCTCTTACTTCCAGTTGCCTTAGACAGAAATAGACTCATATACAAACAGGTCTCAGCCAACCTCAGGACCTTAAGGTCTCTCCAGTATTTGGCCTAGACACCCTGGCCACTCCAGTAGCCAGCTCCTCCACTTGTTTTGCTCTGGAGACTTAAAATCATAGAATGGTTTGGTTGGAAGGGACCTTAGAGATCATCTAGTTCCAACACCCATTTTGGAAAGGGATTCAATGCACTAGATCAGGCTGTCCAGAGCCCCACCCAACCCGGCCTTGAACAGTTACAGGGATGAGGCATCCACAGGTTCTCTGGGTAATTTGTTCCATTGCTTCACTGCTCTCTGAGCAAAGAACTTCCTCCCATCATCTAATCTAAATCTCTCCTCTTTTAGTCTAAAACCATTCCTCCTTGTTCTGTCACTATCTAACTGAGTAAAAAAATTGCCCTCCTCTCTTTTTATAAGCCCCCTTCAAGTACTGGAAGATAGCAATGAGGTCTCCCCAGAGCCTTCTCTTTTCCAAGCCGAACAACCCCATCTCTCTCAGCCTGTCCCTCATAGGAAAGGTGCTCCAGCACTCTGTCCATTTCTGTGGCCTCCTCTGGACTTGCTCCACAGGGTCCACATCTTCCTTGTGCTGAAGACCCCTGAGCTGAACGGAGGTGGGATCTCATGAAAGCAGAGCGGAGGGGCAAAATCTCTTCCCTTGCCCTGCTGCCCACGGTACTCTGGAGGCAGTACAGGACATGTTTCACTCTCTGGGCTGTGAGTGTTCGTGGCTGGGTCATGTCCAGCTTCTCACCCACCAGCACCTCCGAGTCCTTCTGGGCAGGGCTGCTCTCCAAGAGTTCTCTCTTTTCTCTCTCAGGCCTGCTATTTCCTGACCCAGGTACAGCACCTTGCACTTGGACTTGCTGAACTTCATGAGGTTTTTGTGGGCCCACTCCTCAAGTTTGTCTAGCGGTCTCAGGATGGAATCCAATCCTTCTGTTGTGTTAATGGCTCAGTTTTGTGTCATCTGGAAACTTTCTGATGGTGCACCTGACCCCACTCTCTGTCATTGATGAAGATAGTGAAGATCACTGCTCTCAAAACAGAGCCCTGAGGGACACCACCCGTCACTGGCCTCCACCTGGACACAGAGCCATTGACCACAATCCTCTGGCTGTATCCATCCAGCCAGTTCCTGGCCCACCAATAAGTCCACCCTTCAAATCCATATGTCTCCAATTGGGAGATAAGGAAGTCATATGGGACTGTGTCAAAGGCCTTACAGAAGGCCAGGTAGATGACATCTGTTGGTCATCCCTTGCTGACTGTTATTGTCAATGCACCATGGAAAGCCACCAGATCTATGCCACAGTAATGGCTGCTCTGGTACTGGGCTCCCAAGCCACCTATCCTATAGTCACCTGCTAGTCTGGCTTGACACCTGCTAGTGATCACACACTAGCATATGTATTGTCACTTGCTCCAGTTATTACCACCACAAACACCAGGTCCCTAACAGCCCTTGTCCAGCTCTAGATGCTGGCACACAGAGCTCCATACACATGCATGCACACAGAACAGAGTCCCTTTGCCCTAGGAAACAGTTAGAATGGAATTTAATGGTAAGCCAGGACAGACTGCAAAGATGAAGGACAGTACATGAAGACAGGACAAGCCCACAGATCAGTCTTTTTCTATATGCAATCAGTCCCTTTTTTTGCCTTTATCCCTTTATTCTCAAGTTTGTTTCTTCCAAAGTCACCTTGAACCCCTCTAATCTTTTCAATGGCACTCCTCTAAATACATGCTAAGTATTTGAGTTGTGCAGTGCCATTCTTTGCATCCAGAGAGACCTTCCATTGACTCATCTTGCTGTTGATTCATCCTCAGCCCTATCCTGCAGGTCTAACGGCTCTGCTGGAATAGGCCTGGGAGGAATCAAAACAGGGGCTGCCTTTCTCTGATTATCCTGCTTGTGTTCCCTTGCCTGTCATGGTTCCCCTCTGCTCCTTTATGTGTCTGGAGATGGGCTTTGTTTCACATAGCATAAAAATTGCAAAAGGGAAGGTTATTTACTACTAAGTGCAGAAGAGGCAGTTATTTTCAGTGCTCTGCTCTTGTATTTTAATTATGAAGCAAAAGCTCCTACTATTCTAATTCCAGCCCTATTTTGGTTTAGCTCAGGGGATACAGTAGAATTACTCATTATCTTTTGCTTGTTATCACAGGACTATGATCCCCATAATATGTCTCCGTTTGTCCTACCCCTTCTTTTCCTTTCAGATCTGAGGTTTTCTAATTTAATTGCAAAATAAAATATTTCCTCCCACATGAGAGGTATGAACAAAGAGATACTGAATTCTGCTGCAACCAAGAGTTCCCTCTATAATCATTTTACAAAGAGGGACTGGCTGCACTAGGGGGGCAGATGTTCTTCCAGATGCATGGACATTAAACATCCTTCTTCTTCATCCTCTCTTCCTTTTTTCTGCAGCAGAAATCAATGATAATGCTGTCATTGATGATGTCCTTTCCTTAGTTGATGGAGGGAAGATTGACTTTTCAGTTAAAATCAAAGAAATGTTACTACGAAAATCCAAAGTGGTTGATGTAGAGGATTACATACAGTGGGCTAAATCTTTGGTTGATGCTCCAGCTGTGATACAGCAACGGGTAAGTATAGGTTCTTCAAAGCTGTGGCTTCTTACAGTTTGAAAGCTTTTGTTCTAAGATGGAGGTGAGACTCCAAGTTTATCATGAACTTTCATGCATTTTCTTCATCTTAACCGTTTCTTCAGATATTTACTCTAGTGATGGCTACATCAAAAGGATTCAGAACTTTGGAAAAGTGTGTTATGCATCGGCTTTTTTTTCTTCTACAGCCTTCTCCAATACATACACTTGTTCCAGTTAAGATGAGAGATGCATATTTAAAGAAACAAAATTTGGAAAGAGCAATTGAAGACTACATTACCGAATACAGTGTGTGCAAATGTGAACCCTGCAAAAATGGAGGCACCCTTGTGCTGGTAGACGGAGTCTGTACATGCATGTGCTCAAGTTATTTTAAGGGAATCGCTTGTCAAATTCCCAAATCTACATTAGTGAAAGGTTAGTAAATACCCAAATAAACTAAAATGAGCATAGTTGTTGTTAACAATATGCTGACAAAATGAGCCTTCATAAGAACAGAAGCATTTCATGGCACTTCCTTATACCTACTGCTGTCAAATCTCAAGGGCAAGATGTGGAAGTTAATGTAAGTTACTGTGTTCTTTCCATAAAGAAGATATTCTAATTTGAAGTTCATTGTCCCACATACACTACTGTGTCTTGGAATGACACAAAATTCATTTAAGTACACAGGAGTATTATTGAAGCATGGTGCAGTACTGGTAAACTGATTTCAGGCAAAAGCAATCTCACCATGTCTTAAACTATTTTGTCTTCAGTTTTCTGAAAAGCTTAGTGTTTGCAAGAACATGATCATGTTTCACAATTACTGTGCTAGTTTAATATTAGGTGGGTCCACAAGGGTAAAAGGGAAAAGAATGCAGTTCCACAATTGACAATGTAAAAAATTTACTGTGCAGTACATTCATTCTCTGTGGCCAGGTTTTTAACACGCAGGTGCTCAAAATGGGCCTTAGAGCATGTTTCCTAGTATGACAAAAATGTTGAAAGCCCAGGGCCCTTAAGCAGTGCCACTGACAAGCGCATTTTCAAAAGCCAAATCTTTGTTATGGCTTGTGTGCTGGAGGCTGCAATGATCCGCAGGGTCACCATAACTGAGTTGAATCATGGTGTACCTTGAAAGAGGTAGATGAACTAATCCTGCGTGTTGTCTTAATACCAGTTGTGACTGATGGAGGCTGGAGCTGTTGGAGTGCCTGGTCCACCTGCATCAATGGAGAGAGCACTCGAACTCGCCAGTGTAATAATCCTGCACCAGGACCTGATGGCAGACCATGCCAGGGAGAAAGCATTGAAAAACGGCCCTGTGAAGAAGGAAAATAGTTATGGTCTTCAAAACTAGGTAAGCAGCCTCTTTAAATGCATTACTGCAATTTAGATTAAATGCTCAGCCAATATTTGGGGCATTTCAGAGATGCAGTTGATGAAGTGATGGGTAAATTCACTTTTGTATTTCACTTAAATCTGTGATTTGATACAGCTGATCAACCACCTTGTATCAAATTTATGAATGATTAGATTTGTATTTGAGTGTTTCGACAAGTAATGTTATATTACAGAACTCAACATTAGAATAGAATTCTGGATAAGAATAGACTTAAAATACAGTTCTCAAAAACCCCAGATTTCATCTCCAGTCAGACCACCCATCAAAAAGCTTATGCCTTAAGGAGAGGGAAGAGGCATGCTATCCGGAAAAAAAATATTCAGACAGGTCGGGAGACTGAAGTCTCTTACTTGATAAATAGAACGCTTAAATCCAATAAAGCTAGTGTTACAGCAGATTTGAAACTTTCAGCTTGAAGAAATATATTTCAAGAAATGTCTAGGTACATATTTTTTCACAGGCTTTTGGTTGGTTTTTTGGTTGCTGGGGTTTATTAAATCATTATTGTTATTATTATTATTATTATTATTATTATTATATACTGAAAAGCAAAACAACAACAAAAAAAAAAACCACCAAGAAACAAAGGAAACAAAACATAACAGGATTTTGAGGATGTACGCTCTGGTCTCTAATATGTCAAGGCAGACCCATATTTCTTCACCTGCTGAAAACAGTAATAGTTTTCATGCCCAGAAAAAAGTGTTTGGGTTTTATTCTTAACATGTTGCCATAAGATTCTTATCTTCTGAGAGGCCACAAGAGGAAAAGAGGTGGAAAGATAGGGGAAAAATGTTGAATGTTTCCCCAGTGAAACTACTTGATGGTAAGGCTTGCAA
>JACSVZ010000014.1:11864668-11894038 GCA_014706295.1 Lycocorax pyrrhopterus obiensis | reverse complement strand
ATGACTCCTGTGTTCGGAAGTCACGAGGGAGATGGACAGGTAGACAGTGACAACACAACTGCATCGCTTTGTTTCCTTGTTTGGTAAGTTCTGCTAAAATGTGGATGGTGATATGACATTCTTCTATCCCTTTGTAACGTGCCTCTGATTTCACGTAAAATCTTCTTACTCATTGACAGAGTCAGGTACGAGTGTTAGACTATTCTGCAAATATTGGGAGGAGCAAGAGTCATAACTCTAGTAAAACTGCACGTCTTCATAAACATCCTGGTGATTCATGGCATGAGTTAGATTGTGAAACGGAGGGTCTTGAAATAAATCTGTAAGGCGTTTTGCTAAAGATAATGACTCTTCAAAGTTCTTTTCTAACAATATACCATCAATCAACTGATGCTATATACATTATTCTTATACTTGTGCTGGATTTGAATCCTTGAAAATCAGTTTTGAAGAAATACGCGACAAAAATTAATTATTCGAATGAAACACTTTGATAAGCGGCACCAATCTGTATGCCAAGTTTGACCTAACAACCAATGTCGAGAGGTATCCATGACGCTTGAACTAATGACGAGAGCCACAGACAAATAACACAGGTTGACCACGAGGTTAGTCGACCTGGAATCAGCTTACATCTACTGTTAAAAGTGATTTTTAATGTTTTTTATGAACTTTCTCGATTTTGAGTTACAAGATCATCATAAGAAGTACCTGGCAATCGGGTACTCTTTAAATTATGCCTTTCCACTGTTCTGGTAGCTAGCTGGCCACAGAAACAGTGATTCGTGGAATTGATTTGAAATCCAATTATGTTTTTCTAAAAAAGAGAAAAAAATAGTGAAGAAGTGTTAGGAGATAGCAGCCTAAAAAATATATTTGGTAATTTAAAAGAAATTTTACTCTCACAGCTCACTAAGACATGATTTTATTGTGTTACCCAAATATGGCTGTAGTGTAAAAGAATTCTAATGAAGCACCATGAGAGAGAATATTGTGCGTGTGCTCTGGGATGACCTTCTCTGAGCGAGAGATTGGACCAGCTTACTGGAAAATTTGTTTAGGGTGAGGAGGAAGGATAGTTCTCAAATAGGTGTCATTTTAAAAGGCAGCTAAATTGAGAAAACAAAGAGAAATCAGTGTCCCCTTTGAGGGAAAGGTGACCATGTTAACTTAGCTATACTACTAGGCATCAGAAGATCCCCTTGAAAGCAAGATATAAGAAAACAGTTAATAACAAAGATATATGAGGGCTGAGTGGTTTGGAAATACAGAAATAGTAAATGCCATCAGATATATGAGACTGGTCCCTTGCATATTGGCAGTCCAGATCTGGAAGAGTCCCCTGGAACATTCTTTGCCTTCCTCCTGCCCATCAAGAATGACTCTAAAGACTTTGAGCACCCAAGATTAAACATCACAACAGAAAGCAGGAGAGAGAACACTGAATCACAAAATTCTTCCCCAGACTTAAATCTCAAGCCCACAATAGATCTAGATTTCCTTTCCTTGAGGAAAATTAATGACTATATATGTGCTGCAGAACTCAGAGGGGCTGACTTTAATACCTTCAGATATCTGTGGGAGACTGTTAGCATAGAGTGCCCTGTATACGGCATACAGCTTTCTGAAGTTTCATCACTTCAACAGCTGCAGCTATGGACTCTGGGAAAATTGGAGAAAAACTAGAGAAAGACTCTTATTCTGATTTTTAATCAAAAGCTGTTATAAGAGCTTTTGTTGATAGACACTAATGTAATCTAAAATTTCATACCATTGACTGGAGAGCATGATCTGTTGATCCAGTAAATCTTATTGTGTAATACCTTTAAGTCTTCCCCTGAAATACTGCCTAGCTTCTGACAGAAGACAAGTGTTGGTATTTATGGCTGTAGTTTTGTTCTCAGTGGCTCTGTTTAAGCAATAAAGCCATAACTTAGAACCATCCTAACACTAATTCCTTTCCATCATACTAGGCATAACCAGAAAAGGACAAATGGAATAACTGGACCTCTTCTCAACATGATTTTTCTACGTGTTTCACTTTGCTGTCTGCTATTCTTGCTGTTGTTTCATGATGTCTGCAATCTAGAACATATCCAGATGGATTGAAGCATGGACCCTCAAAGAACATGCTGTGAAGATGATAATTCAGGGCAAAGCAAATGGGGATATTGACTCACGCTGAAAACCCAAATTCAAATTGGTGGATGTTACCTTTACTTTAGTTCTTTGCACTCCTCTACAGAGAGGTTGGCAGCACTGAGTAATGTGTCTTGTACCCTTTCCCTTTACATAGCACTTACTGTCCCAAAACAGAGGAACTTAATGTGCCTAGGGAAGAGGTGTTGCCTTTGCATAAGGGTATTGAATTGGTAGCTAAAACTCCATACCTTAAACAACTAGGTCAGTTGCCCGTTATGACAGCAGCAGCCAGCTGTGAAGTTAAGTGGATGCTACTCAGTTCTAATTGGTGACTCGACAGATGACTTGGTCTCTAAGCCACAAAAATATAACTATGTGTAGAGGAAAAGAATCTAATATTAGTCTATTTAACTAAAAGTAAAAGTATCATTCTGCCATAAATGTGTCATTAAGGGACTGCGGGGTCTGTAACAGCACTGCTGAAGCCCTGAGTACTAGAGGCCTACGCTGTAAGCTGAAAAACTTCTTGCAGAACATTTAGGTAGTTGTGGACACTAACTGTTGTCTTGGTGCTAATATGGCATTTTTCAGGGAGGGAAATCTACTAGGATTACTTTTCTATTAAGGTGGCTTGGCAGACAAATGGAACTAGCAGGTAAGGTTCTTGCTTATATCTCAGTGAATCCCTGATGTGCTCAGTTTGAGTTGTCACATGGTGTGGTGGGGGATGTTTCCAGCACGTTAGAAAACAAAAACACCATAATGGCTTCACTCCATGCCTAGGCTTCTTGTGAACAGCTGCACCACCTCTGTGCCATTAATGTGAGGTAGTTCTCTATCTCTTGAAAAGTATGCCTTTTCTCAAGAGCCTCTTTACTAACAGATTTTTGAACCAGTTACAACTGCCTGTAACAGCATTCTTGGCCAGTGGTGATGACTGATGTGTCAGAAGTTTTTCTGTTAATGCTAAGTATAAACTTGAAATGTTATTGTTAAATCAAATGCCTAAGCTGTTGCTAAACTGGAGAGCTAAGAAAGTCAACTTGAATGCAGCCTTAGTAGCTAGTTCAGCCAGTCATGCAATTAGTCTTATATACAAACTTCTCTTGCACTTTCTGTAATGCAAAAAAAAAAAAATTAAAAAAATGAAATCACAAATTTAAGTATTTGTCTCAAACTGGAAATGTAGAAACTTATTGATGTTACACTGTCATATAAAACTGTAGTATCTGTTACTTAATGACATTAAAAAGAAGCAACTCTTCATACCAAATGAACATCAGTGTGGCTGTTGACTCTGTCCTCTGTAACTCACTCTTGCTGTCTAGTTGACATTAGGAGTTGAAAGTCTGCTAAGAATCATTCCTCACAGGTTCTGTAGCTGTCTGATGGCAAAGTGTCTTTCTGTAACTTCTTGCATTGGACCTGTTTGAAAAATGCTGTGCCATATTAAAAAATAAAATCTCCAACTGATTTAGTAAAAACTGTCACTAGAACTTTGTCCCTTAGGCTGCTCAGCCTGAGCTTGTTGCTGCTAAAGATGCTTTCTTGCTTCTTTTTGCAGGACCATGGGAGCTGGGTACTAAAATTGCATTGCACTCAGAAGTTTTAATAATTCAACTTGGGTATTCCAGCTTTGCAGGAGATCTAAACAGATGCTGGGAAATCTCAATTAGAACATGTTCTCATGTTTGGAAGAAATTACATAACTCCTTTAACAGAGATAGATTAGAAAAAACCCAACAAATCCGTTAGTAAGCTGCTGTTTCAGACTATTCTGCTTATTTCTAATATTGTTTGATGGTTAAGGGATTAAAAACAACTTATTGCAAGGCATTTGTTATCCAGCTTGAAATATAGGTTAGGGGGTTTACAGAGTCACAGTTTGGGGGTTTTTTTATCTTCTTGACTGCATGGCACTGTGTAATTTATTATTAAAACTAAGAGGACAATTGACCATCTTAATGCCCATATGAAGGAATATATTTACCAGCATTTCAGCTAAGGATTTAAATCACTGCTGGTCAGTCCTAGATTTTGAAATGGCCATCAGGATAGTCACTCAGAGCTTGTTAGCCGGACCTCTTACAAGCTGACCGCTTGCTGGTTTGCTAGCTAACTTTGAATAGCTGTTTACTCTGAGTCTCTATCTTAAAGAAGAATGAACTGTGATAGCAGCTATGATGAAACAATACAATATTACAAGTGTCTGTGTCTTGCATTCTTCCTAATAAATGAGTTTATTGTCACTGGACTCATAAAGATGGACCAAGACATGGTAATTTGGAATATCTTTACCCATGATGATTATTTTAAGATTGCATCCAGATAAGTAATTCTTAACAGCTAAACAGCAGGTTATTTATGAGTGACTTCTGTCTTGTGACTGTGTCCAACACATGATGCCTTAAATCTGGATTACAGCAAACTACTGAAAAGGAATGCTCTTCTAAAGAGCTGGCTTGTGGTTTGGGTTTTTGTTACAGAGTGAAAGCTAGATGAGTTTTAGTCTCATTCCAACCCACAAAAAATACTGTGTTGTTCTTTTATATTGGCTGGGGGAGGAATAAAAAAAGAATCTTGGGACTTTAGTCCTCCAGTACTCCAAATGAGAATTCCAAAGTTGTTATACACTGAACCTGCTGTTGTAAACAGCTCTGCTTTAGGAACTATTTGTTCTTTACATGACTCACTGTTACGACAGCTTTTTTACTAGGCAGTTAATGGTTCTCTTAATTCAATACATAATGTCTTTCCTATATTCAAAAGGTACTGTTAAACAAAATTGGTTTATTTTTAACCTTGCAAGTGCTTCACAGTATTTCCCTATTCAGGGAAAAAGTGGAATTTTCTGAAAAGTGGACTTTAGAGCACTTACAGTAAGGCAGTTTTGGCCAGTTACTGGCATTCTTCAGTACACACTGCTTTCTGTTTGTTCTCTTGGTAATAAATAACAAATGGAACAAATAAATAAATTACAAATTCAGTCATGACAATTCTAGTCTATTCACCTACAAAATGAGAATCATGCATGTTTTCCTGCAGCTTCTAGCCATACTATGCAATGCAGAGACAGTTGCCTCACTTTGGGGGGAAAGCAGAAGGTAAGTGTTCTCTGTCTTCTGCAGCTGTCCCCACTGTTTTGTTTCTCTAACACAGAGTTTAAACATCCAGTGTGGACACTTCTAATGGTACCCTGCTCAGATATCCTATGAAAAAGAAAACTACTACTTGCTGTATTTTGAGGAGTCAAATAAGCAATGGTTTATCTGTTTATTTTGGGTATACGTGACACAAAAAAAAGTGACTGATAGTAGTTGAATCCATATTTTTGGAGGCAGGTAAAGCTCAGGTACCTTTTTTTCTGTTGCATGCAAGTTTCAATCTATTTCTTTCTGAAGATGCACAATTTTATGCTGATAGTATTTCTCTTAATATTTAAAGTCTCCTAGACTGCCTATTTCTAATCTTAGGAAATACAGCCTTTGTGTTTTCACTGCAAATATCACTAGGAGGAAAACAAAGGCCTAGTCCCTACCAAATGATCATGTGAAAACAACTAAAGAGCTACTCTACCAGAAATGTCTGTGTCATTTACAAGAATGATCAAAACTAAGTGATGAAAAAATGTGAGCCTTATAACAGACATATGTTGAAGCCAGCCCAGAGGAAGCCAGGAAGTTAAAAAGAAGACAGAAGCACCTCCTCTACAACAACAGACTGAGAAAGCTGGGGCTGTTCAGCCTGGAGAAGGTTGTGTGGAGACCTCATAGTCCCCAGACCTTCCAGTATCTGAAGGTGCCTACAGGGAACCTAGAGAGGTACTCTTCATCAGAAACTATAGTGATAGGATGAGGAGTAATGCATGCACTCTGAACAAGGGGAAATTTAGGGTAGGTTTTAGCAAGGAGTTCTTTACTTTGGGGGTAGTGAGACACTGGAGCAGGTTGCCCCGGGAGGCTGTGGATTACCAGCCCTGGGAGTGTTCACAGCCAGGTTGGGTAAGACTTTAAGCAACCTGGTCTAGCGGGAGGTGTCCCTGCACATGGCAGAGGGGTAGGGACAAGATAATCTTGAAGGTCCCACCTGTGCATAGGGACACCTTTCACTAGACCAGGTTGCTCAGAGCTCCATCCAGCCTGGCTTTAAACACTTCCACAGATGGGGCATCCACAACTCCTCTGAGCAAGCTGTGCCAATGCCTCACTACCCTCACAACAAAGAACTTCCTCCTAATATTTAATCTAAACCTACTCTCTTCTAATCTGTTCCTCCTTATCCAGTCACCCCGTGCTCTGGTAAAAAGCCCCTCTGCATCTTTCTTGTAGCCTCCCTTCAGGCATGGGATGGCTGCAGTGAGGTCACCGCTAAGCTGCCTCTTCTCCAGGCTGAACAATCCCAATTCTCTCACTCTTTCCTCACAGGAGACGGGCTCCATCCCTCTCATCATCTTAGTGGCTTCCCCTGGACTCTCTGACAGGTCCCTGAGCTTCCTGTGCAGGGACCCCAGAGCTGGATGCAGGGCTCCAGGTGGGTCTCACCAGGGCAGAGCAGAGGGGCAGAATCCCCTCCCTCCCCTGCTGCCCACACTGCTCTGGATGCAGCCCAGGACACATTTGGCTCTCTGAGCTGTGAGTGCCATGGCCGGGTCATGTCCAGCCTCTCACCCACAGCACCCCCAAGTCCCTCTGGGCAGGGCTGCTCTCGGTCTGTTCATGCCCAGCCTGTGCTGATACCGGGGATTGTCCCTCCCCAGGAGCAGCAGCAGCAGCACTCGGTCTTGTTAAATAAACCTCATCAGATTCCCATGGGCCCCTTCTCGAGCTTGTCCAGATCCCTCTGGATGGCATCCCATCCTTCAGGTGCGTCATCAGCACCACTCAGCTTGGTGTCATCTGCTAATTTGCTGAGGGTGCACTCGATTCCTTCATCTATGTCATTAATGAAGATATTAAATAACACTGGTCCCAGTACAGACCCCTGAGGGACACCACTTGTCACTGATGTCCACTGGGACTCTGAGCCATTGACCATTAACCTCTGGATGTGACCATGCAACCACTTTCTTATCCATCTATCAGTATGGAATTGAGTCCATCACTCTCCAAATCAGAGAGAAGAATGTTGTGGGGGACCATGTCAAAGGCTGTACAGAAGTCCAGATAAATGACATCTGCAGCCTTTCTCTTGTCCCCTGATGGAGTCATTCCACCACACATTGGTCAGGCCCTTGCTCCTTTTGTTTTGGTGGTTATTATTACTTTAACATTCAGATCCAATTAAAACACAGGTTTAATTGTGTATGTTCAGTTAGAAACTGTCCAGACAGAAGATATGATTATTAGAGAAAATACATAGCAGACAACATTGGCCAGCAGCCTGGCTCCCCAGCATATCGAAGGCTATGCAGCTTGAAGATGGTAGTAGCAACTACAGTTGGCAAAGTATGCTCTCATGTGATGCTATCGTGTCTTCAAAGTCAAGAAAGATATGCCTTATTTCTTGGTCAGTGATAATTATCAAATCAAGACTTTCTTTGAGTCGTCTGTTTTGTAACTGATGAAGTAAACAGCCCCCTATTCTGAAATATGACTCAACAGCAAATCATCAGAGCTGTGTGGCCTGAGGGTGTATAGAGTGTACTGTGCAATCCAAGACAAGGTGCAAACAGTTCTGTGTACTGATTGTGAAACAGCTTTTGCTTTCCAAAGAGTGCTCTTCTGTCCCTCAAACCCCCCAATAAAGGATAGCAGAGAAGGTGTTTTGATTTCCATGCCTGTCTCTGAAGTTTACGCTCTCAACTGTCACCTTCAGTGATGTTCTTCAGCAGCTGAACTGCTTTTACCTCCTCTCCCATTTAAATTGTGCGACTTAGTATCTGTTTCAATGTGGTTTTTCAGAAACACTTCAAATTTAACGTGGAGGTGACAAGTTTGCAAATTTTTTGTAGTATCTTGGTTCTTCTAAACAATGTTGTTGAATGTATGTCCCTTTGAATTCCCAGATAATCTGTATAGTGGATGCAACAGTGGTGTTTCAGACTTTATGAATCATTTACAATTAGATTTTTCTGAATTTTTTTATTATTATTTTTATTTTTACTTCTCTAACCTCAAGTAAATTTCAAAACCCTAAAGCTGGATCTGCAGTAAATCATGTGAACCTCATACAGTATGCTGGAGAAGGCCCATGGGTGTATGTACATCACTCAATAAATATTCTTGCAAAAGTTGCTAAATTGTGATTATCATAAAATGACAGAATCCCTTAGGTCAGAAAAGATCTTTAATTATGTGAAAAATGTTGCCACCCAAAAGTCAGTCAGAGACTACCATCAGCTCTGGTTTGCAGACACTTGATGGCAAGAGTTTCATTTGCATTGGAAACTTCAACACAGTCTTTTCTGCCTGTGATTTTTACTTTAGACTCTAAATAATGACTTACGACAACCTCTGGGAGAATCTTTAGGACCTGAAGTAGTCTAAGTCTGATTGCTTCTTTAGACATGTGCCTGCTTTCCGTGATTAATTCTTCTTGCCAATAAGGGGTTTTGACTCTATTTTTACACTAATTTAAAAGTTCAGAAATACATTTCAAAGTAAATTTGTCTAACATCAGAATACTTGGTAACTACTATGAATAAGATAAATATCTGCTTTCATAAATCCCATTAGATGCCTCAATATCTCTTACAGGTCTAGCATCTAAGGGTTCTCACTCCTACTGTCTTTAAGGACAACCTGTCAGTCTTCAACCCAAGATGCCAGAACAGTTGTTGTTACTTAGATGTTTGCAGTCCTCCATCAGTAAGGAAATGGAAAGGCATCCTGCAGACACAGTGAAGAACAAGCTGATTCTCATTCATTTGCCAGAGCAGTAGATTTTAATTTTTTCCCACTGCTGACATTACTGTCATGCTGAGTGGTGGGAAAATACTTCATAGAAAATTGTACAGGAACTTTTCAAGGGTTGCTTGCTTAGCATGCAGTATCAGTAAGATGAGCTAATTACAGATGAAAGAGTTGTTTTTGAAGAGGCTACATCAAATTTCAAATACACTACAACTTTCCAGAATTTCACAGAACTACTGAATACATTGAAAGGAACTTCTGAAGATCTTCTATGACGTTGTCTTCAAAACAGGGCTTTAGATTAGGTTATCCAGAGGTCCTGCCAACAGTGTTGCATATTTCCAGGGAAGGACATTCTACCATTTCCCTGGGTAACCTATTTCTGTGTTTAATAGTTGTCATGGCAAAGTGTTGGGCAAGCCTGTGATCCCTGAGCTGGTGAAGACTTGATAACTGGAAAGAGGTCGATTTATTGTCTCAATAACAACTTAGTACCCATGTAAACTGAACATAGAATAAATGGCACCAGAGAGTTGGACCAAATTCTATGTCTTTCTCATCCAAACTGCAGATTTCTTTATCTTGTGGAATCAGATTACATTTGTTTGGACTCCTGACTCCTGCGATATTTGTATGACGTAAGGGGGTCAAAGAGCAGAGGGCAAAGCCCTGCCTGCAATGAAAACCCATACGTACCTCACACTGCAGGACTTGCAGATCTGCCAGCCAGCTGGGCTCAGCAAAGAAGGTCCCATTCTAGTGCAGAGGCAAGAGCATTAACTTGGAGAGATGCAGAGAAAGATTGCTTCACAGAGGATGAATAGTCTGAATGTAAGGCCAAATTGCAATAAGTTGCTGAGAGTAAACAAGGCAAGTCAGACTTCATTGCTCCTTTATTCCTCTGCTATCTACTATTGCTACCTGTGAACATAAAGTCACCAGTAAACTTTTTAAACTTGATAAATCGTTCTATAGTGCATCAGTTTTTAATGTCTACTGATGCCTTTTCCTGGTCTTAAAATCAAGAGTTAAACACGGTTAGAAGGGAAAAAGGGATTTTACCTTGGTATTTATTTTAAGGATCCTTAGGTGCACTACGTCCAGGTCGAATGCACCTCCATGTACACCGCAATGCACACCGCAATGCCCCTACCCCAAAAGGTCTGGTATAACATTATAGGTGTTACTAATTAGCATATCTATCATAAAGTCCCCAATGAGAGGCTTGAGAGAGCCACCCTCCCCAAGGAACCTTCCCCTGGACGGTTCTATCTTAGTTTACAGAATGTGTTCTGGAGAGGACCTCGGGGTCTGGGGCACACTGCTCCCTAACTACGAAGCTTTTAAAATGTATAGTCTCCTAGTTTGACAAACAAGTCCAAGAATGTAGGCAAGAAGCATTAAGAATACAGAAGTTGTAAAAAGGTGTAACACGGGTACAAAAGAAAAGACAAAAATAATTATGGCATCACTACCAGTGCGCGCTTTAAAGAAACTTGATTTCTATTAAGTGATGGCCTTGCATTTACTGAAAACCAGAAGTTTGATGGTATTTAAAACTGAGCACCAAAACGACGAGTCACTCTAAAAAATAGTAGGCCTAACTGCAAGAGTGTTCAACTTAGCAAGCTGAAGAACAGTAAGATAGCTAAATGTGTCTGTTTTTTCTAACAATGTAGAGTTATCCTGTTACCAAGTAATACCTTTATTTATGAGTCTTCTTTCAACTCTGGAAAGCATTTATGGTTTTATCCAGGCTTAAGAGCAACACCATCAAAGTCAATAAGCTAAAATCACAAAGATGTATTGAAGTGCTACACGCATTTGAGATGTGCTGCTGTATCTTTGTCTTTAGCTTTACATATTGGGGAGCACAACCACTGTCTGAATAGGAGACTGCAGATGTTCTCTGTGTATTATTGTTTCATTCTCTTCAATAACATGACCCACCAGAAGAGCATTTGTATGCACAAAGATCTAAAAAAGGGGAAAAGACCTGGCTTATTAAGTCTTCAAAGTTTATTTTAATGTAATTTTAAATCACAAAAAAATTTAATATTAGGCAGCTGTTGATACATCTCAGTACTGCTGTGAAAGTGAAACAGAAATCAGCTTGAAGATGCTTCCAAAATACTGGTCTATGGTTTAAATAAAAAATCACATGTGATTTTAGTATACTGCCCAGGACTGTACTGGAATATTTTGTTTGACAGCTCTTCAGAAAAATCTTTCCACAGGGGAACAAGGGAACTGAATGCTCCATCTCCAATAGACTGTAAACTGAGCAGCTGGAGCGCGTGGGGCCCCTGCGACCCATGCACCACTCAGAGGGTAAGTTGTCCTTGGAAGTCTTTGTTCCAAAGTCACAACCAAAAGGATGGTATCTGTCTGCCTGTTGGTTATGAGAAAATGTCAGATTGCGGCTTTTAGTACTGTACATTCATGATTTGATGAAACCCAAAATAATGTCAGATTTGAAGCCATAGAGTAAGAAAATACTACATCCAGTTCTGCAATACTGCTCAAGTGTTCTCATTCAAAATGTTTTCTTCATAAAAATTATCTATTTTGGCCATGTGGGTGTTTTTGTTTAAAACATTATTTTTCAATTCATTTTTCCTTTTTTAAATTAATTTTTTTTTCAAAAGCAAATGTTTTATTTTCTTAGGGGAGTTCTTTTAAGAATTTAAAAAAATCAAAGACTTGAAAGCACACAAAATATAAAGGATGCATTTCCACACTGGAGTGAAATAAACAAAACAGTACAGTAAACTAAATAGTGAAAATTTAGTATCTCTACATACTAGCTAAGTATTATTAATTATAATCCTTAATTCAGTGTTATTTTAAGCATGAATTGTGCCTATGGATTTTCAACAAAAAATTTCACCAAAGATCTTTCATTTTGAAAAGTTCTAAGTTCAGCTGGAAACCCTGAAGTTCTGGTACAGCTCTCTTTTCTCTCTGAGCAATATTAATAGTGTCATTTGCCTTCCAAGTTTCGCTCCAGAAGTATTGAAAGATTCGGGCAGTTTGGTGGAAAAGCATGCCTGGAGGCCCTAGGAGACACACAAACCTGTAAAACCAGCGAAGTCTGTCCTGAAGAACCAAAACCAGACTGTGGTACTGACTTTCAGTGCAATTCGGGTAGGTTTTGTTTTCATGCCACAGTAAGTAAAGCAGTAACTCAGAAACCACATTTTGGTTCTGTGAATGAGTTACATCAGCCTCATGCTAGCATTTAAAAACAGTCCATGGACAGGTAGGTTCAAAGCCACAATGCCAAAACCACAGCAGCAAAACCACTTAAGAAGGGGTACATTCCTCTCATCTTCCATTTTAATTTGCATCTAGTTTAAATTCTTCTCTAACTTCTACTCCATGATTAGAAACTGACCATACTGACCATACCCTTTCTTCTAGCTGAACTGCCCCACCTGCTATTGAATCCTATGAAAAATCACCAGCAAAAAAAAACAGGATTGAAGGAATTTTAACAGAATGGATATGGAAGTTTAGTGGTCTAACTGGTATGACAGATGTTAGTTGGAGACCAGAATGCATCTGGATCCAAAATAAGATACAAATTTGTAAAGTGATACAAGTCATATGAATGTAGTGCTCAAGATTAATCAGAAATCAAAATAAAGTAGGAATAGTTAATAGTAGTAAAACTAGTCAAAACAAAAACAGAAAGATAGTAAATGAATTTGGAGTTCCAAGACATTTTTTGTATTGTTTTTAACTCAAATACTGGAAAGAGCAAATAAAGCAATTTAAAATTAGAAAGTAGACCCTTAACTACTAGTTCACAGGCATTGTGTGGCATTTACAGGTGAGGCTGATGATATCAAAGTGTTGTCTTATTATGCTATGGCTAATTTACCAAAGTCTTTAAATCCTGTAGGAAAAAAAAGGAGTCTTTGTAAAACTTGTGATATGTAAACGCAGGAAAATTCCTACTTCCTTGTTGCTTTAGAAACCACTATAGTTTTGGACACTAAATATTTTTCATATAATATTCAAATAATATAGTCCAAATACCAACAATTTAAATGATTTAGAAAGAATTCTTTGTTGATGTTTAATTGGTATTTTCCTGTATTCTCTTAATACAAATAAGAAAACCCCAACCAACCTAACAGTTGAAGTTTATTACAGAACAATCTAGTATTTAACAATTTTCTTCAGATGACAGAAGTTCTCCTGCCACTTACTTTTGTCAGTCATCCTACTAACTTATATTTCAATACAGTAGTATGCAGGTTTTTTTCACTTGAAAGTGGCAGAGTATAGGATTTTAATCCCTCCTGACAGCAGTAGAAACATACCAAGAGGAAGATCTTAATAAAGAGTAGCTGAGGGTGCCATTTAAAGTCTATCTTGACAAAAATGCATTCATGCAATGTTTTATTCCTTGATCAGGTCGATGTATAAAGCGAAGACTTGTGTGCAATGTAGATAATGACTGTGGAGACTATTCTGATGAAGATGACTGTGAATCTGACCCACGATCACCATGCCGAAACCATGAAATTGATGTATCTGAAGTTGGTAGGACTGCAGGACATGGGTACGTAGTAAAATGTAGTATTGGGCCTAGTGAAGAGTTTGGGATTGCCTTCAAAGCCAGCTGAAAAAATTCGGGCACACTGACATTCCCAAAAGCGGAATCTGAATCATGGTAGCATTTGTATTCAGAAATGCTACGTAGCCTTTGAAAGAACTTAACTAGCATTTTATTTTGTATACTTGTGAGGATAAAATATGCAGACAGTGTAAATCAAACATACTGTTAGTAAACAGAACCCTACATAGATGTCACATGAATAAACTTACATATTATTTAAATGTAAAGTTTATAGATATACAGCTTTGTTTCTAATGATATTTCACAACTAATCAGTAATTCCCAATTACTTTGCTAAAATGTATGTCCAAAAGAGAGAAAATATCTCTTGACTACTTATACAACAGGATGCCTTAGTGCAACAACACTTTGCGTGCAGCTTTCTTCCAGTATTGAATTCCCAACTTCCCAGATCTTTGTTGTTTACAGGACCTTTCATCATTAATCTAAGTTGAAAATGAATCTTTCTGTTCTCAGACCCTTCTGGGTTTCTTTCATCTCTAACAAAAAGAAAACGTGACATATTATTTACCTATAAATAGAGTTAGAAGGCAGCAATCCAAACTGAACAGAAGACAAAAGTATATACTACAGCACCACCGTGTGTCTAATGAAAAGTATACATCCTTTTCATTTCATTTCTTACTGTGCAAGAGCAAAAGTGCTGCTTTTTTTAGCATGGGGAAGTAACCAAATATATAGGCAATTTTAGAAGTTTCTATTACAATCTATTACTAAAAACTTCCATGATAAAATGTAGTATAGAGATGCAGTAGCGATGCTGGTGATTTTGATGATTTGTTATCACTTTCTACACTCAGATAGATACACATACATTTGTCAGATGTAAATACTGGAAATTATGAAAAGATTGAAATGTATGAAGCAGGCACAAAAGGGCAAAAAGCTTATACAGGATCCTCCAAGGAGCAGTAATTTTTGGAAGTATTTCTTGTATATCAGTATATAGATGCATAGTGCTATACAGCTGTTGTGCCTGCTTCCCTGGTTTCGTAAGGGTTTAGTTTTCCTCTCTTATGCTCCAGGAAATGCTGCTATTCCACTAGGTCACACCCTGCAAGATAAGACAATGCTAAGAGTAGCTGTATATTCATTCTAAAGTTTTGATGGGTGTTGATAACCAAATACCTACCAGCAAAAAAATATAAGTTATTAAAAAAGAATATATATAGCTGTTGAGATGTACATTTTAAATTTACAAGGAATGCTTTCTCACAGATGTGCAGGTCAAGAGCAAGTGTTCTTTCTCACAAATATACTGGTCAAGCAAAAATGGTTTTTACCTCCTTTTGTTCCTAAGGTTCTCACCATGTTTGATGTTTAATGTTTTATTTGTTTATTTCTCACATGTGTTCCTTCAAGATCTTTACAAAAGATGTATCCTTATCTCCAATACTTAGATGAGAAGACCACAAGAGATGAGGCAAGCTGCTTGGATGGAGCAAGATTCAGTTTCACAGCTATAATCTCCATTTCTTACAGAATATGACTTTTCCACTCGTAATACCCTTGTCTACAGGTCGTGTGCTGACATCTCCTCTTTTGAAGTATAACTTCTCTTGTATTTTTCTTGTAGAATCAATGTTTTAGGGATGCAGCCAATGGCCAGCCCATTTGACAATGACTTTTTCAATGGTCTTTGTGAACGGGTGCGTGATGGGAACACGCGGACATATTACCGCAAGCCGTGGAACGTGGCTGTTCTCACTTATGATGTAAGTTTAAGTCCTTTGCAAACTAGGATGTGTTTAGTTGAAAGTCAGGTCCTGGCATACTCTTGGAAGACTCAGCATATGTCTTGAGTCAGGCAGCAGCTTTTTAGGCTCAAGCTTGTGCTAAAGTCTGGAGGAAAACATCTTATGTTGTCATTTACCTTAGCAGTTAGGCTCAGTTATACCAGATAAATTCCTGCATCTTCATTGCTACACCCTTGCACAGTAAATGAAACAATCTTTCTAGAAGCTTTAAAATATGAGCAGAGGAAATGAACAAAAGATGTACAGAAAGGATTATGATACCCAACTTTTACTAGGTAGAAGAGCAAATAAGCTACACTTTCAAGGACATGTAAAAGCCACCGATAAAAAGGCAGACATAATATTACAATATTCTTGTCCTACTTGTTTTGTCTAATCAGTGATGATTTTCTCTGTCCCACTGGGGAAAAAAAATTGTCAGGCTTTTAAGTTTCAGACTATGACCTTCAGTGAGGTTTGAACATCAAAAATGTTGATAGTTGAAAAAAATGTCAGATACTTTTCAGAAATCAAAGCATAATTTTGCCTCCTAAATTACTGTAAGTAGGAACTTGATAAAACAAATACAATTTAAAACAGGTCCTTCCCAAAATCAATAAATATGACCCAGAGATCTCTAGCTATATTTGATTTTGCTGTATAACAATTTTCAGTTGCTAAAATGTGATGTTCTGCTAAAGTATACTAAAATAAACAACACTGAAACAGGTATTCTGAATTAGTTATTGTTTTCTGTAAGAAAAGAAGGCAGAGTCATAATTCTGACTTATTTCAGAAGTCAGGAGCTTTTAGCAAATCTTAACTGTGTTTTAGGAAAGAGAGACTATTATTCCTCACATAGAGTCATAGAATCTCCTGAGTTCGAAGGGACCCACAAGGATCATGGAGTCCAACTCTGGGCTCTGCATAGGACATCCCAAGAGTCACCTGAGAGCAGTCCAAATGCTTCTTTGAGGCTTGGTGCTGTGACCACTGCCCTGGGGAACCTGTTCCAGTGCCCAATCACCCTCTGCGTGAAGAATCTTTTCTAATATCCAACCTAAACCTCCCCTGACACAACTTCAGGCCCTTCTCCCAGGTCCTGTCACTGGTCACCAGGGAGAAGAGATCAGTGCCTTCCTCTTCCCCTCACAAGGAAGCTGTAGACCGTGTAAAGGGATTGTTGACACACATAAATTACTTTAACAGTGTTACATGCTGAGATTTAATACTCACTAAATTATTGCCATTGCAGTTTTCTGTTCACTTTTGAACTACTGAACTGATCCAGATGAAGTAGTTCGTGGAGGAAGTGCTATTTTCATTTGTTTTGGTTTAAAAGGAAAAAGAGCTGTAAGAAAATGCATTGATATGTTCTGTAAAAGGTACAGCTTTAAAGTGCTACATAGATTTTTCTACTACTGGCTGTTTTGTTTTCTCATACAACCCTTTTTTTATCTTTCCTCAGACAAAAGCAGACAAAACCTTGTCATCTGTGTACTACAATGATCGTGTGAAAATGCTACGAGAGGTTTACATAGAAAAACAGAAACATTTTAGTGCTGACTTCTCTCTGAAATTCACACCTACTGATGGAAGTAAAAACGCTTCAGAAGGAAATTTCAAATATGATTACAGAAAGAATTATACATTTGGTTCCATCCTACAAAGCCACACAGAAAGGGTGAGATTAATTCTTCTAAAGGTCTTAATGTAACAGTACAAATTGTACAGTTTATGCAGTGTTAGAATAAGGCAATAATAATCAAAGTATTCTAGTCAGCTGCTGCTCTTTTGTCATTTATTTAAAAAAAATGAAATACAGGTGACAATAGGGTTAAGATTTCAGATATGGCCAAAGGGCAACTCAAAGTATCTTCTTTTTCCCGCTGTTTATCTTTGACTAGCAAGCACTCTCATCTTCATCAGGAGCTTGATGTCAGAAAGGATCAAGACCTCTGGTCTCATCCTGACTAAAGAGCAGCTCTGACCTAGTGCAACGTGGGCAAATTAGATCAAGTATTGTGATGAAAAATTGCCACTGAGTATGCCTACACGACATAAACACAAAATAAATTTTAATAACGACTGAAAGATCAGATCTCAGACATTTGGGTACATCCGGACAAATAAAATAGCCAGGACTAAAAGGCACAGGCACTAGCTCTGGTGCATGATAATTCACAGTTTTACTAGTGTGCTGCCATGACTTTAGTCAATGCTAGCTCTCATGCTCTCATAAGCAATGCCCATCCTGCACTTCCCCACAGCATGTTTGAAGGGAATGTTCTTGTAGACAGTCTGGAGAAAAGCAAGCCCATTTTGGGATTGCACACAAGCCATACCACTACCTGCCCTTTGAAACAGTGGAAAGACCCTACCCCATTTTATTTGATAGTAAAGAAGTAGCCTTAGCATTTAGTGAGGTCAAAACAAGATAGACCACAAAAAGTGATGCTAGACATGTTGTGGTTGAATCCTAGCCAGCAGACAAGCCCCAAGCAGCTGCTCATTCACTCCCCCATCAGAAGGATCGGGGAGTGAATGGGAAAGGTAAAAACAAGAGAACTCATGGGCTGAGTTTGGAAAAGCAAAACCCAAACAAACAAGCAAAGCAAAACAAGGAATTCTGTCACTGCTTTCCATGGTCAGGCAGGTGTTCAGCCTCCAGGAGAGCAGGACTCTATCACGTGTAATGGTGATTTGGGAAAACAAATGCCATCACTCCAAACATCCCCCACTTCCTCCATCTTCAACCCACTTTATACACAGAGCCCAATGTCATATAGTATGGAAAATCCTTCGGACCAATTTGAGTCATCTGTCCCAGCTGTGTCTCCCCCAACCTCCCAAGCACCTCCAACTTCTTTGCCAGTATAGCAGTACAAATAGCAGAAAAGGTCTTGCCTGTGTGCAGGCAATGTTCAGCAATAACAAAAACATCTCAGCACAAAACCCAAACACAGTCCCATGCTAGCCACTGCGAAGAAAATTAACTTTACCCCAGCCAAAAACAAGCACAACATGACATTATGGCCTAATCCAGTAGCTGCGGGCTAGTGGAACCAACTGATCAGGTCATATACCCTTTTCCACCCTACATGCCAAGGTCTGTGATTACAATATGCCATCATACTCAAAGCCTATCAATCCCACAGAGCTAAAATATACCATGTGCAAGGAATACTAGGTTTGCCTCAACTATTAAAATGTTCAGGTTTGTCAGCCTTGCTGTCTAGGACCCATTCAGAGCTCTGGAGGTCAAATAGATATAAAGGAAAGCTAAGCTAAGTTTTATCACTGATGAATTAAAATAATGCTGAAGATGAAGGTCTGCACTATAAAGATAAGATAAGCTGAATCTAGCATTGCCTTTGTATTGGTATGAGTTTTCTTGGGATGAAAACAAACCATTTAAACCTCAAACCACAGAAGCAAAAGATGAAACTCTATGGCTCAGGGGGTTTTACTGTCGGTCTATAGTCTAGTGGCTTCTGATAGGAGTTTTGGACTCAAATTCTTGCTCAGAGATCAGTTCAGAAAATGAGTCACAATCTGTCACAAGCAGAGTTCTATCACTGCAAACTCATGTGGCTGCAGGGTTGTGGAGTGGCAGTTCCTGCACGAGAACCCTCCAGGGCTCACATGAAAGTTAGTGTCAGAAGCCTGGAGGTGCCTAGAGGCATCTGGAGAGAAAGGATCCGTGCATGCTGGTTGGCAAGAATGTGGCATCTACAAAAATCTCCTCACAGTGATTTAGAAGCCTGAAGATTTTTACCAGTCTTAAGCAGCATCTCAGTCAGCAGTTTAAGATCCTTTAAATGGTGCTGGATAAGCTGATGGTCAGGTGCTAGGTCCCCTCTACATACCTCCTATTGGGCACTACTATTAAGGGATTCACATAAATACCGCAAATAATAAGGGGTTTGGAAGGCATGTGTTCCCTTAGAGTCTTAAGTGCAACTATTTCACAAGATTTTATTTCACAAGTTATGGGCAGTAGCTAGGTCCTAGTTTAGAACATGATACAAAATCATCTGGAGTGTAAATTACAAAAATATCAATTGCTATACCTAGCCCTATAATGTACGTACGGGTCAAATGCATCAAATGGATTTTTTTCCTCATTAATTTTCATTTTATAATGTTGTTTTGGAGTTTTTCTAATTGGAGCTATGCCCTTCTTTCTGGCAGTCAGGAGGGTTTTGTTTTTAATTGGAGCTGTGCCCTTCCTTCTGACAGTCTGAGAAAAACAGGGAAGTGATCCAAAACAAGAGAGAACTTAGTTCTGCTCTGACTATAAACAAAGAGGAAACTCCACCTGACCTGAGTGGGCAGCTTCTGTTACTTAGCAAGCCATGTAGGACTACTTTTCAATGTTATAAAATCAGAAAGCCACTTTTTGGTAGGCGTTGTGCTTCAAGAGACCTGTTGTCAAATAGATCACAAAGGCTTTGCTGAAATGAGTAAGGGAGGAGTTCTGCAAAATTGGAAGAACTAAAATAACTCTCTTGCTGCTTCCTCAGTTTAAATCAGAGAGCTTTTTAATTTTTATCAAACAAGTTGGTCCCTCTTCCATAATGCTAGATTGAATGCCATGTTGAAAAGCACTGCAGCTTCTTTACAAGTAAAATAGAACAGATTTTCCTGCCACGCTGCATACCAGAATGACACTCTCTTCTTTTTTCTTCTCCCTTCATTCAGAACCAAACCTTCTTTCATATAAAAGGACAGATTCAGCTGGGAAGATTCCAAATTCGGAGTCGTGATGTCCGTCTCACAGATAGTTTCCTTGATGATTTAAAACATCTGCCTACTGAATATGACAAGGGGGAGTATTTCAAATTCCTAGAAGACTATGGAACTCACTATGCGGTCTCTGGAACTGTAGGAGGAAGATATGAACTGGTTTACGTGCTGGATAATTATGCTATGTCTCAACTAGGTATGCTTTCTGTTGACCTTGCTATGCTGATTATCACCAAGTTCTCAGACTTTCAAAGAGATGTGTGACGGTAGATCTGTGCATGTGGAAAAATACTGAGAACAGCACGGTTCAGTGCATGCTGCTTGTGGCACACCAGTGACATTATAGTATTACAAGAGTTAACAGAGAGAAGAGTCAACATTTGTAACTTACAGAATTATTTGAAATCTGTTTTAAATCTGTGACTGAGAGGGGTAAAAAAACCTTAAACAAACCTCATGAATACATTAGCAATAATTGCATGATTCGCAAGAGATCTCCAAAGACTAGAAAACCCACCTAAACCTTAAATCCTATTTGCTAGTTGGTACCTTTTTGTGGTACAATCACTGTAAGAGTATGGTGGTGACAAAAAAGAAGGAATAAACTGAAGTGCCCTCTAGAAACCATATGGAGCACTTGGGTGTGTTGAAATTGATTTTATAGCTTTCAACATTCACACTGGAGTATTCCATGCTCTGATTAAGATAAGAGAGTCAAAATTTAATCTTCCTTCACGTGCAGTTAAGATACATGTGGGTTTGTGCTGGATTAAAGTGATCACACCGGAATAAAGTGAGAAAAGGCAATTCTCAGATGGATTTTGGAGATCAGAAAATAAATACCTGCTGCATGCAGCACCAATAACAATATTACTATCAAATATTCAGGCTATGCAAAGGGACATGGGGCAAATATGTCACTTACATTTCCCACTATTGGCCTATTCAGCACCTTGAGATTGTGGTTCTGTATTTTTTTTAAGTCCCAATTTCAAGCAAAATTCTTTCTTAACACAAAAGTGAAGTTTCAGATAATATGAGTTCAATAAGGAGAAAGGAGGTGTTGGAAACAGTAGTGGGTAGAGGAGGATTAGAATTTATGGGAAAAGTGTACTTTTAAGAGATCAGTGGCCCTGATTAACTTTTTGGGGAAAAGGAGTGGAGAAATATAATTAAGGTTAGGAGAGAGACTGGGAGATTTCAGTAACTTAGCACATAAAAAGAGTAAATATTAAGCAGCTGCAAAAGACAAAATTTCAATATAATAAAAGGAAAAAATGGTCCCTAAAGGGACACCTGCTTTCAACTAGATAAAGGAAAACAGAAATCCATTTTTGGTATTTTCCTAATCATCACAGATATCACCTGCATCTGTTCAGGCACTTCAATTACAATCATCCTCATACTGATTACATAAACAAAAAAGTAAAAGATAAATGGGAAGAAAAAAGCCACAAACATGTCCAATAGCCCTGAAATGTATTTTGTAAGAATAATAACGTCTCGTTATTTATGCTCATTCAATCTATCTAATTACCTATTTCTACTTCCAGGAATCACTGTAGAAGATGTGAAGAAATGCCTGGGCTATCACTTAGATGCCAATATTGCATATACAAACATACAAGCCAATTTTAATGTTGATGGTGGTAAATGTAAAAAAATTCATGTGAAGGACAAATGTAAGTATATGCTTGATTTACGTTATGTCTTCTGCTTAAGGAAAGATAATACCAGTTGCTTCCCCTGAATAATCAATATAGTTATTGCTGTTAGGGAAAAGACAAATCCAGTAGACCAGTATAAGTGGGATTCACATTCTTCCATGTTCCCAAGTCAAAACATGGAATGTGTTCCCAGCATGCATACACATGAACACACTTAGATGATGTATACACACATACATACATACACACATCACTGGCCACACGAAAAAATACAGACAAAATACAGACAGCACTCAGGCAAACACAAATGGCACCAATGGCTTCATCCTTTTCTCCTCTCCATCTGATCAGGGAGAAAGTCTTTTAGTGGGCAATATCACAGAACCACAGGGTAGTTGAGGCTTGGGAGGGTCCTCTAGGGGCCACCTTGTCCAACTCTTCTGCTCAAGCAGGTTCATCTAGAGCAGATGTTCTCCCCAGGCAGCACAGGCCTCAGGTATCTTAGTCCCCCTGCAATATACACATATAATCAGTACAGATAATTCTAGCAGCTGACCTTAAATATCCAATTGAACCAGCAGTTGCATCGTTAGCCTCTCCTGTTAGTGACAGAGATATATACCACCAGGCCCACAACTCCACTTCCGCTACTGGTGCAGACTCTCTGATGCACACCAAGACACACACACGCACACACACATATGATGTCTCCAGTGAATGCCTTAGGTGCTCAGTCTGCCCAGCAATTGGCCCTTAGATCCTCTTACTTCCAGTTGCCTTAGACAGAAATAGACTCATATACAAACAGGTCTCAGCCAACCTCAGGACCTTAAGGTCTCTCCAGTATTTGGCCTAGACACCCTGGCCACTCCAGTAGCCAGCTCCTCCACTTGTTTTGCTCTGGAGACTTAAAATCATAGAATGGTTTGGGTTGGAAGGGACCTTAGAGATCATCTAGTTCCAACACCCATTTTGGAAAGGGATTCAATGCACTAGATCAGGCTGTCCAGAGCCCCACCCAACCCGGCCTTGAACAGTTACAGGGATGAGGCATCCACAGGTTCTCTGGGTAATTTGTTCCATTGCTTCACTGCTCTCTGAGCAAAGAACTTCCTCCCATCATCTAATCTAAATCTCTCCTCTTTTAGTCTAAAACCATTCCTCCTTGTTCTGTCACTATCTAACTGAGTAAAAAAATTGCCCTCCTCTCTTTTTATAAGCCCCCTTCAAGTACTGGAAGATAGCAATGAGGTCTCCCCAGAGCCTTCTCTTTTCCAAGCCGAACAACCCCATCTCTCTCAGCCTGTCCCTCATAGGAAAGGTGCTCCAGCACTCTGTCCATTTCTGTGGCCTCCTCTGGACTTGCTCCACAGGGTCCACATCTTCCTTGTGCTGAAGACCCCTGAGCTGAACGGAGGTGGGATCTCATGAAAGCAGAGCGGAGGGGCAAAATCTCTTCCCTTGCCCTGCTGCCCACGGTACTCTGGAGGCAGTACAGGACATGTTTCACTCTCTGGGCTGTGAGTGTTCGTGGCTGGGTCATGTCCAGCTTCTCACCCACCAGCACCTCCGAGTCCTTCTGGGCAGGGCTGCTCTCCAAGAGTTCTCTCACTTTTCTCTCAGGCCTGCTATTTCCTGACCCAGGTACAGCACCTTGCACTTGGACTTGCTGAACTTCATGAGGTTTTTGTGGGCCCACTCCTCAAGTTTGTCTAGCGGTCTCAGGATGGAATCCAATCCTTCTGTTGTGTTAATGGCTCAGTTTTGTGTCATCTGGAAACTTTCTGATGGTGCACCTGACCCCACTCTCTGTCATTGATGAAGATAGTGAAGATCACTGCTCTCAAAACAGAGCCCTGAGGGACACCACCCGTCACTGGCCTCCACCTGGACACAGAGCCATTGACCACAATCCTCTGGCTGTATCCATCCAGCCAGTTCCTGGCCCACCAATAAGTCCACCCTTCAAATCCATATGTCTCCAATTGGGAGATAAGGAAGTCATATGGGACTGTGTCAAAGGCCTTACAGAAGGCCAGGTAGATGACATCTGTTGGTCATCCCTTGCTGACTGTTATTGTCAATGCACCATGGAAAGCCACCAGATCTATGCCACAGTAATGGCTGCTCTGGTACTGGGCTCCCAAGCCACCTATCCTATAGTCACCTGCTAGTCTGGCTTGACACCTGCTAGTGATCACACACTAGCATATGTATTGTCACTTGCTCCAGTTATTACCACCACAAACACCAGGTCCCTAACAGCCCTTGTCCAGCTCTAGATGCTGGCACACAGAGCTCCATACACATGCATGCACACAGAACAGAGTCCCTTTGCCCTAGGAAACAGTTAGAATGGAATTTAATGGTAAGCCAGGACAGACTGCAAAGATGAAGGACAGTACATGAAGACAGGACAAGCCCACAGATCAGTCTTTTTCTATATGCAATCAGTCCCTTTTTTTGCCTTTATCCCTTTATTCTCAAGTTTGTTTCTTCCAAAGTCACCTTGAACCCCTCTAATCTTTTCAATGGCACTCCTCTAAATACATGCTAAGTATTTGAGTTGTGCAGTGCCATTCTTTGCATCCAGAGAGACCTTCCATTGACTCATCTTGCTGTTGATTCATCCTCAGCCCTATCCTGCAGGTCTAACGGCTCTGCTGGAATAGGCCTGGGAGGAATCAAAACAGGGGCTGCCTTTCTCTGATTATCCTGCTTGTGTTCCCTTGCCTGTCATGGTTCCCCTCTGCTCCTTTATGTGTCTGGAGATGGGCTTTGTTTCACATAGCATAAAAATTGCAAAAGGGAAGGTTATTTACTACTAAGTGCAGAAGAGGCAGTTATTTTCAGTGCTCTGCTCTTGTATTTTAATTATGAAGCAAAAGCTCCTACTATTCTAATTCCAGCCCTATTTTGGTTTAGCTCAGGGGATACAGTAGAATTACTCATTATCTTTTGCTTGTTATCACAGGACTATGATCCCCATAATATGTCTCCGTTTGTCCTACCCCTTCTTTTCCTTTCAGATCTGAGGTTTTCTAATTTAATTGCAAAATAAAATATTTCCTCCCACATGAGAGGTATGAACAAAGAGATACTGAATTCTGCTGCAACCAAGAGTTCCCTCTATAATCATTTTACAAAGAGGGACTGGCTGCACTAGGGGGGCAGATGTTCTTCCAGATGCATGGACATTAAACATCCTTCTTCTTCATCCTCTCTTCCTTTTTCTGCAGCAGAAATCAATGATAATGCTGTCATTGATGATGTCCTTTCCTTAGTTGATGGAGGGAAGATTGACTTTTCAGTTAAAATCAAAGAAATGTTACTACGAAAATCCAAAGTGGTTGATGTAGAGGATTACATACAGTGGGCTAAATCTTTGGTTGATGCTCCAGCTGTGATACAGCAACGGGTAAGTATAGGTTCTTCAAAGCTGTGGCTTCTTACAGTTTGAAAGCTTTTGTTCTAAGATGGAGGTGAGACTCCAAGTTTATCATGAACTTTCATGCATTTTCTTCATCTTAACCGTTTCTTCAGATATTTACTCTAGTGATGGCTACATCAAAAGGATTCAGAACTTTGGAAAAGTGTGTTATGCATCGGCTTTTTTTTCTTCTACAGCCTTCTCCAATACATACACTTGTTCCAGTTAAGATGAGAGATGCATATTTAAAGAAACAAAATTTGGAAAGAGCAATTGAAGACTACATTACCGAATACAGTGTGTGCAAATGTGAACCCTGCAAAAATGGAGGCACCCTTGTGCTGGTAGACGGAGTCTGTACATGCATGTGCTCAAGTTATTTTAAGGGAATCGCTTGTCAAATTCCCAAATCTACATTAGTGAAAAGGTTAGTAAATACCCAAATAAACTAAAATGAGCATAGTTGTTGTTAACAATATGCTGACAAAATGAGCCTTCATAAGAACAGAAGCATTTCATGGCACTTCCTTATACCTACTGCTGTCAAATCTCAAGGGCAAGATGTGGAAGTTAATGTAAGTTACTGTGTTCTTTCCATAAAGAAGATATTCTAATTTGAGGTTCATTGTCCCACATACACTACTGTGTCTTGGAATGACACAAAATTCATTTAAGTACACAGGAGTATTATTGAAGCATGGTGCAGTACTGGTAAACTGATTTCAGGCAAAAGCAATCTCACCATGTCTTAAACTATTTTGTCTTCAGTTTTCTGAAAAGCTTAGTGTTTGCAAGAACATGATCATGTTTCACAATTACTGTGCTAGTTTAATATTAGGTGGGTCCACAAGGGTAAAAGGGAAAAGAATGCAGTTCCACAATTGACAATGTAAAAAATTTACTGTGCAGTACATTCATTCTCTGTGGCCAGGTTTTTAACACGCAGGTGCTCAAAATGGGCCTTAGAGCATGTTTCCTAGTATGACAAAAATGTTGAAAGCCCAGGGCCCTTAAGCAGTGCCACTGACAAGCGCATTTTCAAAAGCCAAATCTTTGTTATGGCTTGTGTGCTGGAGGCTGCAATGATCCGCAGGGTCACCATAACTGAGTTGAATCATGGTGTACCTTGAAAGAGGTAGATGAACTAATCCTGCGTGTTGTCTTAATACCAGTTGTGACTGATGGAGGCTGGAGCTGTTGGAGTGCCTGGTCCACCTGCATCAATGGAGAGAGCACTCGAACTCGCCAGTGTAATAATCCTGCACCAGGACCTGATGGCAGACCATGCCAGGGAGAAAGCATTGAAAAACGGCCCTGTGAAGAAGGAAAATAGTTATGGTCTTCAAAACTAGGTAAGCAGCCTCTTTAAATGCATTACTGCAATTTAGATTAAAATGCTCAGCCAATATTTGGGGCATTTCAGAGATGCAGTTGATGAAGTGATGGGTAAATTCACTTTTGTATTTCACTTAAATCTGTGATTTGATACAGCTGATCAACCACCTTGTATCAAATTTATGAATGATTAGATTTGTATTTGAGTGTTTCGACAAGTAATGTTATATTACAGAACTCAACATTAGAATAGAATTCTGGATAAGAATAGACTTAAAATACAGTTCTCAAAAACCCCAGATTTCATCTCCAGTCAGACCACCCATCAAAAAGCTTATGCCTTAAGGAGAGGGAAGAGGCATGTTATCCGGAAAAAAAATATTCAGACAGGTTCGGGAGACTGAAGTCTCTTACTTGATAAATAGAACGCTTAAATCCAATAAAGCTAGTGTTACAGCAGATTTGAAACTTTCAGCTTGAAGAAATATATTTCAAGAAATGTCTAGGTACATATTTTTTTTCACAGGCTTTTGGTTGGTTTTTTGGTTGCTGGGGTTTATTAAATCATTATTGTTATTATTATTATTATTATTATTATATACTGAAAAGCAAAACAACAACAAAAAAAAAAACCACCAAGAAACAAAGGAAACAAAACATAACAGGATTTTGAGGATGTACGCTCTGGTCTCTAATATGTCAAGGCAGACCCATATTTCTTCACCTGCTGAAAACAGTAATAGTTTTCATGCCCAGAAAAAAGTGTTTGGGTTTTATTCTTAACATGTTGCCATAAGATTCTTATCTTCTGAGAGGCCACAAGAGGAAAAGAGGTGGAAAGATAGGGGAAAAATGTTGAATGTTTCCCCAGTGAAACTACTTGATGGTAAGGCTTGCAACATGTCCTCTACCCGCACCACAAATATCAATCAGAAGATTTCTACTGCCCTCTCTCAGCTTCAGTAGAGCTCAGCTACATCTAGTATTTCATCTGTGAAGCACCCTGAAGAAAGCATGGCCTGCACAACTTAACAGCTCCACATAAGAGAATTTATTTGCAATAAGGCTGCCAGAGCTACTTATACCATAAGTAATTCCACAGGTGGAAAAACACAACACTGAGAGAAGAATATGATACAGATCTGGAAAATCAAGAGTAATATCATCAGGACAGGTATAAGTAGTGTAAATTAAACAAACCAGCAAGTGGCAGATTTTAAACAGACTGAAGACTGGTCTTCACACATGGGCATACCAAAAGTAAATATGCATTTGAAAACCTCAGCACAAAGAAATGGAAGGTTTATTAAAGGTAGATAAACATGTTCACTCAGGAAGTCTCTGAAGAATCCATTTTTGCAGGATTGGAAACTATTCTGGGAAGTATTTCTATGTGTTTCTCTACTCCTGGACATTCCCTAGGTCAGTGCTATTGCCCTCTTGTTAAATTCAGGGTATGAAGTTAACCTTTGCTTGATTCAATTAAGTCAGTGTTATTAAAATAAAAACAAATCTCATAAGCAGCCTAATTTTATTCCTGCACTGTATCATTAACACGTTCTTGTTCAGCCATGAGACCAAACACCACAATGATTATTCATGACACACACGTATTCACCTATGTTTCCTCTGGTATGGCAAAGAAAAAAATATTAACCTAACTTTAGCTTCTGATATTTATGTGGTTTCAGACATGTGGAGTACTCGCTCTCAAAACAGAAGTCTGATATCTAAGTCTTCTGAAAATCACACTATGAGTTTTGATTCATCCTTCACAGAATCACACAGAATCTCAGAATGGGTCAGGTTGGAAGGGACCACAGTGGGTCAGCTGGTCCAATCTCTCTGCTCAAGAAGGGTCATCCCAGAGCACACGGCACAATATTCTCTCTCAATGGTGCTTCATTAGAATTCTTTTACACTACAGCCATATTTGGGACACAATAAAATCATGATCTTAGTGAGCTGTGAGAGTAAAATTTCTTTTAAATTTTGACCAAATATATATGTTTTAGCTGCTATCTCCTAACACTTCTTCACTATTTTTTCTCTTTTTTTAGAAAACATTAATGGATTTCAAATCAATTCCACGAATCACTGTTTCTGCTGGCCAGCTAGCTACCCAAGAACAGTGGAAAGGCATAATTTAAAAGTACCTGCAGCTTAAATGATCTGTAATCAAAACAAAGTAATAAACAATAAAAATATTAACAGAGATGTGCTGATACAGTAGCTGTGGTCAACCTTTTATTTGTCTGTGGCTGTCATTAGAACATGAATACTCCATCTTTGTTAGTCAATGGCATATTGGTGTCCCTTTATCAATGTTTTTTCATAATTATTTTTGGCTATGTTTTCAAACTGATTTTCAAGGATTCAAATCCAGCACAAGTATAAGAATAATGTATATAGCATCAGTTGATTGATGGTATATTGTTAGAAAAGAACTTTGAAGAGTCATTATCTTTAGCAAAACGGCCTTACAGATTTATTTCAGCCCTCCGTTTCACATCTAACTCATGCCATGAATCACCAGGATGTTTATGAAGACGTGCAGTTTTACTAGAGTTATGACTCTTGCTCCTCCCAATATTTGCAGAATAGTCTAACACTGTATCCTGACTCTGTCAATGAGTAAAAGATTTTACGTGAAATCAGAGGCACGTTACAAAGGGATAGAAGAATTGTCATATCACCATCCACATTTTTAGCAGAACTTCCAAAACAAGGAAACAAAGCTGATGCAGTTGTGTTGTCACTGTACCTACCTGTCCATCTCCCTCAGTGACTTCCGAACACAGGAGTCAAT